>MUZC01004239.1:1740084-1763269 GCA_002072015.1 Radix auricularia | reverse complement strand
ACGTTTTTAGTTTATTTTCTTCTTTTTAGTTCACAAAACGTGGTATCTTTAAAACTTTTTTAAAAATATTTTTATTAGGTATCAGCAAACAAGTTCGCCAACCCCTGGTTGAATCAAACCGGCCTTCAAAATACGAACAGTGTTAACATCCTTCGATTATACATCATTTTAATACATACAAATGATACATTGACTACTAATCATCACAGTTAACTTCTTTATGCATACTTTAAAAAAAAAATAAAAAAAAATAAATCCCTCAATTGACTGATGAGCATCCCGTGTGAGAGCGGTGTGGCGGTTACATCATAGGTGCTTTGATGTCACCCTCAAACGACGCGGGGTAACAATTTGACACGCTCCCTTGTGGGTTCTCAAACTTAAGGACTACACTTATATTTAATTTTCATTTCTTATTAACATACGCCAACTGGTGACCCGCGGGAACGCTGATGTAAAAAAAAAAAGTCATTAAATTTATTGTGAACAATGAAATATTTAAGTGGAGCTTTTATTTAGTGTTTTTATGTGACGTCACGTTTTTTAAACAACTCCCTCCCCCGTCACACATCGTAATGAAAGTATGACCCCCCTCCCCCAGGTGCGTGGCGCCATTTATGGATGGGCCCCTTATTTATGTAACACGTTTAAGGTAGTAGAGCAGTAAGGTGCATTACACTGAGTATGTTGGGTGGGGGAGCCAATTTTATCACGGGATTATTGGGTTTTAAATGACCGTGATATGGAGTGAAATTAAAAGATAAAAATATATTTTAATAATCAAAATTAAAATACTTGAATTATTTCCCGGGTAAAATAACACGGAACAAAATAACTTCCTCGTCAGGTTGAGCTCGAGACACAGTCTGCAGGCAATGAGACGCAACTCACCACCACCATTGGTGTCTCTAGAAACGCCCCTGCATTCTACACAATCTATGAGAAACATTTGTAAGTGCCGATGCCTCTGACTTGTCTCCCTCACAGATACATTTCAGATAAAGGGTTTAACGAAGTGTTTATTTATATTATGTGTTATTAGCTACGGTAATCTTTGTTTATTCACTAAAATTGGCTTTCTGCCAAAACGTTGGCATCATAACGATATTTCCAAACATGTTTTTAAAATTGTTCTTACTTGCTTAAGGAGAAGCATTATATTCTTAACTGTGAGGGTGTAGTGGGGAGGGGTGTGGTTGGGGAGACATGTGTTGGGAGACATGTGGTGGGGAGGTAGTGTTGGGGAGACATGTTGTGGGCAGGTAGTGTTGGGGAGATATGTATTGGTGAGGTAGTGTTGGGGAGACATTTGTTGGGGAGGTAGTGTTGGGGAGACATGTAGTGGGGAGGTAGTGTTGGGGAAACATTTGTTGGGAGACATGTGGTTGGGAGACATGTGGTTGGGAGACATGTGTTGGAGAGACATGTAGTGGGGAGGTAGTGTTGGGGAGACATGTGTTGGGAGACATGTGGTTGGGAGACATGTGTTGGAGAGACATGTAGTGGGGAGGTAGTGTTGGGGAGACATGTGTTGGGGAGGTAGTGTTGGGGATACATGTCACGTCATATCCCCTCACTCTACACCACACCAAGAATGTGTCAATATAATGGGCACACGACGTTACAATCTAACATAAGCATTGACAAAGCAGGAAAACCCGATTAACTGTCGTATCAGATTACATTAAAAGTCATTTCAAATGAATAATTTGAAACTAAACAAAAGAATTTTTAGCGCATTTTCGAGATGTCGAAATCGCTATTGCACCCGCTTTGTCCGTCCGTCTGTCATCACCCTTGATCACAGCATCCATAAGTCCTAGACCCATGATGTATATATGTTTTTTGTATGCCCTGACCTACGCAGGGAACGGCCGCCATTGCCGGAAGTCGAATGCATAATTCTTCAAGCATTGAAGAGTGGTGTGAAAGGGTGCAAAAGAATTAGTTGTTTTTTTTTTAATTGACGTCATTGGAATATGTGTAAAAGTTTAGAGAGTTTTACGTCATCATTTGTGGTGACTTGTAGTTGGATTAAAGAGAAAATAATTTTGATAACTACATAATTCTGATATCTAACATAAGTACTGATACATAATACGAAAATGCGCTAACACGTCCTGAATTCCAATAGGTACCAGGCTTAACATGATTTTTTTTTAAATGCTGCAAAAACTACGGGAGTAGAACGAAAAGACATTAAAAAACTATTCCTTCTCCAATATTGTTCTAAATATTATTAGCTATCGTTTGGCGTTTGATTCAACCTGATAACTCTTATGGTTGGCGAGAAATTAACAAAAATACTAATATTTTTTCTGTTTTTATTTTAAATTTTCCAGGAAATTCAGTAAACGTTTTCTCTTTTTTCTTGGCCGTTCAACATCTTTGGGACCACTGTAATATATTTGCAAAATACCCAAACCCTCTATCTGGTATGGTTCAGGAAGAGTTGAAGGATTAAGCTCCACATACATTTCAAATATGTAAACACAGTTTTTCTTATGGGAAATTCGTTAAAAAAGTTAGAAGATTTCCATTAAGGAAATCCTAAAATTTTTGTATCTCGTAGTAGCAGTATTTGGATTGGTCTAGTTATTGCCAACGTGACGGCAATGTTGGTTTGATTTGTCAGAATCACTCAATTTCACTCCCTTGCGAACACACCATAGAGTCGATAATAATTTACACTCATAGAAGTTTTTGTCTTAACACCATTCCCTTCATTGAAGTCCTTGTTATTAACACTATTCCCTTCATCGAAGACCTTGATGTTAACACTATTCCCATGATGTCGTTGATGTAAACTGCTGTTGTTGGTCTAGATCTGACGTGGACATCGGTGTCAAAGGCTGCTACGTCCTACGGGCGACGGAGAGGTTCGGCTTGTGCGTGCTCATCAAAGAGAGCAGGCAGTCTGCCGATACCATCCAAGTCCTGCCAGTGGAGGCCTGGGGTGAAGATTACTACGCCGTCACCTCGTGGTAAGTGTGGCGCTAGGGATGGACATCCACCTTGTTGTACCACCGGCATCAACTATCGACAATGTATTGCTACTCCATGAACAAGACATTAGTGCTATCAGAACCATTTTAAGAAGTTAAGTCTTCATAAAATTCGCCGGGACATTGCTAAAAGAAACCAAAAAGCAACAAATTAATAGCACAGTTACATTTTTTTGTAATGAAGAATTGCTGAAATGAATGTTGAACACCGGTAATTATCTACAAATTTTGCACTTGTTAAAATTTTCGAAAACAATAGACAATCCTGACACAAAATAAGTTACAATGAAAGAAACATGACTTTAGAAAAGATTCGCACCTCTCGATTGAAATAAAAATCCATGCTCACTCTAACTGGATTAACAATAAGTTAAGTTACAAATAAAAATAGAACTTATATCAAGCTTGACCCGTAACTGGTCTGTCCGACTGTCCTAACTAGGCGATTCATGCTTGAATTACGGACACTTCGACCCCGGACGGTTCGACCCTGACAGTTCGACCCCAGGACGTTTCGTCCCCAGGACGGTTCGACCACAGGACTTTCGACCCTAGGACGTTTCGTCCCCGGACGTTTCGCCCATTTTAATCTACACCGTAGAAATTTATTATTATTTTTTAAAAAGTTTTTGGTATATAAAAAATTTAACAAAATATTATTATGCATTGAAAATTAAATTCAGTTTGAAATAGTTGTTCGTAACGTTTAATTTACCATGATTTGAAAAAGTATATACACGTAAAACCAGTCAACATTCAACGTACATTTATGATTATGATAAATGCGCTATTTCTTTCAGGAAACCTATCTAACTCTATTCAACCCCGACCCGATGCAATCGGGCAATAAAAAGGCAATGTGGTCAGATCGTCCTTTCTCGCTGCACCCACACCTTACTTTATTTACCTTTCCCATAACCTTCGCCATCACACGACACACGGCGTGATGTGGTGGACACCGAGTCTACTAGCCCTTGTAACGTGTCATGTAAGGCCCCGGAAAAAATGTAAATAACAATGGCTTAACATTCAGACAGGTCATACGAGCCTAGCAGCTTCAATGCTATTATTGTATGATACGCGGTGGCATTAACTATTGAAATTTTGTAACTTAAAAAATACTGACAACTTTGTACGTCTTGACGTGTTAAGGAACACAAGAAGTAAATGCAATGGAGCGCGTTCGTAGTGGATCCAACCCCAGGGAGGTGCATTGTTCAGTTATCGACTCCTTTTAAAAAAAATTAATTTAAAAAATCATTTATTTTTGTTACCACAGTGAAAATATTTAAACCACTGAAATATATACACCTTTAAAACCCAATTATAGATTAAGTCTTTTTTTTTAATGTGCTTGGGACAGAAGTGGAAATTCTGTTTTAATTTTTAATTAATAATATACCAAAAATTAATTAAAAATAAAATTAGTTGTAAAATAAATTATAAATGAAAAAAAAAATCACAGTTTAAAAACGAAAGGGTCGAACCGTCTGGGGTCGAAGTGTCCAACCACTAACTAGGCATGTACCAAATGAAAATTTTTAAAATTCGAGATGAACCCGATTTTGCCGGATTCATGAAGTGAAGTTAAGACCGGAACCGGGGCCGGATTTGTAAAAATTGCCGGATTTCGCATTTGCCGCAGCTGGGGCCAAAATTTGGTACGCCTCTAATTGTAACTGGTCTGTCTCCAGGAGAAATCCGTCAATACAAGTGATCTCATCAGCAGACGACAACCGCATCACCTTCAGATTGGTCATCCGGTCGGACCAGTATTTTGACCCCATCATGTACAACGGCACCAAATACGAGTCCAACTCTGGGTTGTTCACAACACTCCAGAGGTGAGGTGACAATAAAACATCCAACAATCTCACTACAACAGTCCTTGTACCCCAAACATCCAACAATCTCCCTACAGCAGCCCTTGTACCCCAAACATCCAACAATCTCGCTACAGCAGCCCTTGTACCTCAAACATCCAACAATCTCGCTACAACAGTCTTTGTACCTCAAACATCCAACAATCTCACTACAGCAGCCCTTGTACCCCAAACATCCAACAATCTCGCTACAGCAGCCCTTGTACCTCAAACATCCAACAATCTCACTACAACAATCCTTGTACCTCAAACATCCAACAATCTCACTACAACAGTCCTTGTACCTCAAACATCCAACAATCTCACTACAGCAGCCCTTGTACCTAAAATATCCAACAATCTCACTACAACAGTCCTTGTACCTCAAACATCCAACAATCTCACTTCAGCAGCCCTTGTACCTCAAACATCCAACAATCTCACTACAACAGTCCTTGTACCTCAAACATCCAACAATCTCGCTACAACAGTCTTTGTGCCTCAAAAATCCAACAATCTCACTACAGCAGCCCTTGAACCCCAAACATCCAACAATCTCACTACAACAGTCCTTGTACCTCAAACATCCAACAAACTCACTTCATCAGCATCCTTCCGTCTCGCGAGATGATGGTGAATCACCGTTGAGTTGGGTTGCATTTTCTCGAGTGACTGTGCAGTCCTATCCTTGAGTGACAGTCTTTGCCACAGTTTTTACAAATGAGATCTGTGCTTCAAAATGTTTTGGCCTTTATCCTTTCTTTTCTGACTGCAGCCTCCTCCATTCTTCGCTCGTCGACTACTATGACACCCTCTTTGACAACTGTGGGCCACGTAGATCGGTCTTCTGCCTTACACTCCCAGTCACTTGTACATATAATGGCATTCATGTCCATTTGACAGACATCTTTAAATCGCAGACTTGGGTGACCTGTCTTCCTCTTTCCCGAAGCAAGTTCACCTTTTAGGATGTCCTTCAGGATGCGGCTAGGGTTCATTCTTTTAACATGTCCTAGTCACCTCAGGCATCTTTCACTTAAAATTGAGAACATGCTTTGGGTATTGGCACGCATTAGGAACTCATTAGGCACTTTGTCTTGCCATTTAATACCAAGGATGCGACGCAGGCATCTTAAGTAGAAGCTATTAAGCTTGCGCTCTTGGTATGTATAAGTGGTCCATGTATCGCTCCCTTGTAGTAGTGTACTGATGACACAGGCTCGATAGACGCACAGTTTGGTTATCTCCGTTAGCTTGGTGTTTTGCCAGACCCGTTTATTTAATTTAGCCATTGTGGCAGCTGCTTTGCCAATTCTGCTTTTTATTTTCCCAGTGTATTGGAGACCTTGGACACCAAGTAGGTAAAGCTGTCCACAACCTCCAAGTTTTTATTATCGATATTTCTGGTAGGAGGAGGTCGAGTGTCTTGGGCCATGATGCTTGTCTTTTTCAAGCTGATTTGCAGACCAAATTCTTTGCAGGCATTGCAGAAGCTTGACACGAGTTTTTGAAAACCAGTTTCTGTGTCTGCTGTTAGTGACACATTATCCGCAAATAGTAGCTCTCGAATTAGGACATCCGTCGTTTTGGTCTTGGCTCGGAGGCGGGCAGTGTTGAAAAGTCCTCCATCAGCTCTGGTATGTAACCAGATTCCCTCACAGCTATTCTTGAATGAGTATTGAAGAAGTACAGAGAAGAATATTGCGAAGAGTGTTGGTGCGAGTACACAACCTTGCTTAACTCCATGGCTGACTGGAAAGGCTTCTGACGTAGCTCGATTGAACTGCACTGTGCCCAGCATATTTTCAGTCATGGAATTGCCTGATGATGGCGAGTAGGTGTTCGGGACAGCCGATTTTTGCCAGTATTAGGAATAGCCCATTACGACTGACGAAATTAAAGGCTTTCATAAGGTCCAAAAAAGGCAATGTGTAGTGGCATCTGCGCTCTCTGCATTTTTCCCGGAGCTGTCGTACGGAGAACACCATGTCTATGGTAGACCGACCGGACCAGAAACCGCACTGAGATTCTGGATAGACACGGGATGCTAGGCTCTGTAAACGTGTTAGTATGACACGGGCAAAGGCCTTTCCTACAACACTAAATGCCGCGATAGTTATTGCAATTACTCCTTTCGCCTTTGTTTTTATATAATGTCACTATATTTGCATCCTGTAGGTCTTGGAGGATGTAGCCCTGTTCCCAGCAGTGGGACAGAAGCTCGTGCAAAATGGTTGGAGTAAAGCTGTCTTGCCACTCTTTAATGCCTCTGGCGATATGCCATAATTTCAAGGCGTTTTTCCACAAGCTAGGCTGTCAATTACTTTGCTCAGTTCTTCCATTTGGAGTCATTGGTGACGCTTGGGGACTTCTTTGAGAGACCTTCCATCACTTTGTCTGTGAACAGCTGCGTTTTCAAAGGGTCTTTCAGGCAGAAAGTATTGATGCGTGGACATCCCCGTTTTCTTGGTGTGATACGAGTTTTCCTCATAATTCGTACTTTGCTGGCCACAAGGGAATGATCCGTGTCACAGTCGGCACTGTGATAGCTGCGAGTGAGTAGGACGCTAGCTAGATGTGCACGCCTGGTGATAATGAGGTCCAGCTGGTGCCATTGGTGGGATCGAGGGTGTCTCCAAGATATTTGATGTATATCCTTACACTTGAAGAAAGTTTTGGTCATACACAAAACTCGTGAGCAGGACAATTCCAGAAGCCTTTGTCCATTTTCATTGATTTTTCCTCTTCCAAAGAGTCCAAGGCATGTTGCTTCGTGGTTGCTCCCCACTCTAGCATTGAAATCTCTTAGGAGATAGATTGCCTCGTCTTTGTGGATGCTGGCTATTTTCTTGTCTAACTCTCCATAGAACTGCTCCTTCTCTTCTGAAGTTGAACAGAGAGTTGGGGCATACACACTAAGAATGTTTGCTGGGCCCGCAGCTGTTCTGAGTCTTAGAGTGAGGATCCTCTCCGAGCCTGATGACGGGGGTTCAATGGATGGTAGAAGCGTGTTCCTAACAGCGAAACCCACACCATGCTGTCTAGGTTCGTCTGTTGGTCTGCCTTGCCAGAAGAAAGTGTAATTGGCCTCTTTGAGTGATCCGTTGTCTGAGAGCCTGGTGTCCTGAAGGCATGCGATGACCTGTAGGTGCTCAATTTCCTGTTTTTCTGCCAAGGTTAACTCCCTTAGCCTTCCCCGGAAGGCGGGAATAGCCGCAAGGCAGCGGAGGTTTGAAGTCGGAGTTTTCTTCTCCTAGATGAACTAACAACCAACAATCTCACTACAGAAGTCATTGTATCTTTAATATCCAACAATTTCTCTAAATTATTACTAGCACCTCAAATATCCAACAATTTCTCTAAATTATTACTAGCACCTCAAATATCCAACAATCTCTCTACAGCAGTCATTGTATCTTTAATATCCAACCATCTCTCTAAATTATTACTAGCACCTCAAATATCCAACAATCTCTCTACAGCAGTCATTGTATCTTTAATATCCAACAATCTCTCTAAATTATTATTAGCACCTCAAATATCCAACAATCTCTCTACAGCAGTCATTGTATCTTTAATATCCAACAATCTCTCTAAATTATTACTAGCACCTCAAATATCCAACAATCTCTGTACAGCAGTCATTGTATCTTTAATATCCAACAATCTCTCTAAATTATTACTAGCACCTCAAATATCCAACAATCTCTCTACAGCATTCCTTGAATCTCACACAGTTAATTCGGTCTCTAAGATATTTCCATCATCTTCAACAAGAAGTTTCCAGATAACATCTATTTCTTTTAACAAAAAAGATTAAATTATCACTGTATTTATTTCTAACAACTCTAAAATCAAATCATTTTCCTTAATCCCCTACGTTAACGCAAACTATAACAATCATTTCCAAGATTATTTTTGTGCTATAATCTCTAAAAAAAGAAGTATTATTTAAAAGAACGCGTACCTATAATCATTAAGATCAATATAAGATAATAATAGGATAAATTAGGATAATTATACCCAAGACTACGTTGATCTGGGGTGCCTACATAGCCTACTTTTTTCAAGAGCGAAAGTAACTTACGTGAATATTTTTGCATGCGTTTTAATCAGTGTGTCCCCAACCAAAAAATGGTATGTGAACAAGTTCAAGAAAAAGAATGAATTATTACATTTAGCTCGTTACAATGATTTATTTCTCTACACACAGTATATCTTTTCCAAAATTAAAATATAAGCTCAAATAATGACGTCATATAATATTTTTACGGCGAGTAACACCACACGCTCTATTCATCTCGAAACCAAAATGATTGTAATTTTTACGTCTATATTTTCAAATAAAAACGATGCTGATTATGTCCCTTAGCGTTACAAAATGAGTGACTTTGGCTTTAAAGTATTTAATTTACCCAATCACTCAATTCCTATAATCTTTTACATTAACATAATATTATCTCCAAGGTAAACCTCATTAACCAATTCCTGTAATCTCTAAGATTAACCCAGGCCACCACTCTTTAAGTTAACGCACACACTTAATCTGCACCCCACCCTCACCCCTTGTCATCAAACAGATTCGAAGCATTTGCTTTTGGACGCTGTTCATCAAATTCAGTGGAGAACGCCATGTTGACAGGTGAGATGTGAGATTGGGGGGGGGGGTGTCCGAGATTCATAATAAGAAATGGGTACAAAAAGCCATGTTTACAGGTGAGATCCGAGATTCATAATTATAAATGAGTTGAAAAAGGGTTTAAAAAATAACGGCTCTTAAAAACTGCAATAAGTATTGAAGCGCGATTTCAAACAAAGAATTGCAGATTTTTTTTTTATTAAAGGGAAATTATCTAGAGTCCCACCAAGAATGTGTCAATATAATGCTCCACGCGCAACAGTCTTAACAATTACACTCACAAAGCGGAAAAACCCCATTAACTACCTTTTTTGTTTACATTTAAAGTCAATTTCAAATCAATAATTCTGAAACTAAATTAAACATTGCTATCTACGAATTGCTGCTAAAATTACGGGAGCCTAACCAAAAGAGATTTTTCAAAAAAATTACTTCTCTAACATTGTTATCAATATTATTAGCCACCGTTTGGCGTTTTTTCAACCCGATAGATATTATAATTATCGAGAAATAGAATTTAAAAATGATATTTTTTGGGTTAAATAAAAGAACAAAAACATTTTCCTGGAAATCCAGTGAGCCCTTTCGGAAATTTGTTTGCTCATCCTTGGGTCACACTTAACATATTTGGAAAAGATCCGAATCCTCTATTTTATGTGATTCAGGAGGAGTTGCTGTTCATAGCTCGAAAAGACAGGCTGGACTTTTCAAAATTATAAAACCAATTTGTCTCAAGGGAATTTGCGTCAAACACGTTTATTATTGCCAAAAACTACGATTTTCTTTCCCATAGAGCTTGAGTTCGCTTTCATGGGGTTCGACCTGCTCGGTGATATCGTCTTTTAAATGTGTAGTTATCTACCCTTCAGATTCATCTATCACTTTAGGGTAGTTTCTCAAATACGGCAATCTTTCCAACATTTACTTGTCTTCGCCGGTGTTTTAAATTAAGACTTGGACAAAAATTCCCCAAAAATTATTGTTGATGCGATAACATTCGTTTCCTTTCGCTGGGGCTTAAAGTAAAAAAAAAGCTCTTATCTAATAGATATACTAATATACAAGTTATTTTTACTCTTTTCAAAGATTTCGTGAAAATTTACCATAATGATCATGTTTCCCTTGAATTTCCAGCAACTTGAAAACAACGTGCCTTCATCTTTTATATCAAAGACACGATTCACAGCAATGAAACAAAAATAGAGCCTTTTTCAAACAATGCATTTTTTGCGATTATTCTTTTATCTTAAAATAAATTTAAAAAATCGAAATAATATTTAAAAAAAACAACAACAACCACATTTTAAAATATAACAATTTCAACATTGAAGTACGTATACAATGTGCCCCAAAGAGTTAAGTTTGATTACAATTGTTTCAATAACAAGGTTTCTCATCTCATCTTAACTCGTCGTGTATTATTTTATCTTATCTCATAAAATCACATCTTTTTAAAATCTCATCTTATCTTAACTTATCTCATCCTATCTCATCTAATCTAGCCTCATCTTATCTAATATTATCTCAGATTATCTTCTCTCACCTTATTTGATCTTATTACATCTCATCTCATCTTATCTTATCCCCAAACAATCATCAGTATTGTTATATATAAAATACGGATAATCCCTGGTAACACCTGCTGTTGTTTGCGTGGTCACCTCCAGGTACACACATTAACGGACAAAAGCCTATCGGGGTGGTCAGCGGGAACTGTGCCACAAACATTAAAACCGGCAGGTGCAGCTACAAGGTGTTTGACGACGGGAAAACTTTGGACGTGGTCGCAGGTTGGTGGCCAAATATCGGTGGTGTTACCTGGTCAAATGTCGGTGGTGTTACCTGGTCAAATGTCGGTGGTGTTACCTTTTCAGATGTGGGCGGTGTTACCTGGTCAAATGTGGGTGGTGTTACCTGGTCTAATGTGGGTGGTGTTACCTGGTCAGATGTGGGTGGTTTTACCTGGTCTAATGTGGGTGGTGTTACCTGGTCTAATGTGGGTGGTTTTACCTGGTCAGATGTGGGTTGTCTTACCTGGTCAGATGTGGGTGGTGTTACCTTGTCAGATCTCGGTGGTGTTACCTGGTCAAATGTCGGTGGTGTTACCTGGTCAAATGTCGGTGGTGTTACCTGGTCAATTGTCAGTGGTGTTACCTGGTCTAATGCGGGTGGTGTTACCTGGTCAAATGTCAGTGGTGGTACCTTTTCAGATGTGGGTGGTGTTACCTGGTCAAATGTCGGTGGTGTTACCTGGTCAAATGTCGGTGGTGTTACCTGGTCAAATGTCGGTGGTGTTACCTGGTCAGATGTCGGTGGTGTTACCTGGTCAGATGTCGGTGGTGTTACCTGGTCAAATGTCAGTGGTGTTACCTGGTCAGATGTCGGTGGTGTTACCTGGTCAAATGTCGGTGGTGTTACCTGGTCAAATGTCAGTGGTGTTACCTGGTCAAATGTCAGTGGTGTTACCTGGTCAAATGTCAGTGGTGTTACCTGGTCTAATGTCAGTGGTGTTACCTGGTCTAATGTCGGTGGTCTTACCTGGTCAAATGTCGGTGGTCTTACCTGGTCAAATGTCAGTGGTGTTACCTGGTCTAATGTCGGTGGTGTTACCTGGTCAAATGTCAGTGGTGTTACCTGGTCAAATGTCAGTGGTGTTACCTGGTCAGATGTCGGTGGTGTTACCTGGTCTAATGTCGGTGGTCTTACCTGGTCAAATGTCAGTTGTGTTACCTGGTCTAATGTCGGTGGTGTTACCTGGTCAAATGTCAGTGGTGTTACCTGGTCAAATGTCAGTGGTGTTACCTGGTCAGATGTCGGTGTTGTTACCTGGTCTAATGTGGGTGGTGTTACCTGGTCAAATGTCAGTGGTGTTACCTGGTCAGATGTCGGTGGTGTTACCTGGTCAAATGTCAGTGGTGTTACCTGGTCAAATGTCAGTGGTCTTACCTGGTCTAATGTCGGTGGTGTTACCTGGTCTAATGTCAGTGGTGTTACCTGGTCAAATATCGGTGGTGTTACCTGGTCAAATGTCAGTGGTGTTACCTGGTCAAATGTCAGTGGTGTTACCTGGTCAGATGTCGGTGGTGTTACCTGGTCTAATGTGGGTGGTGTTAGGTGGTCAAATGTCAGTGGTGTTACCTGGTCAGATGTCGGTGGTGTTACCTGGTCAAATGTCAGTGGTGTTACCTGGTCTAATGTGGGATCTCTGTTGTATGTCGGTATCAAAAGTTTTAACCTGGATAACACCATTTTTCTCAATTGAACCCATCATTGACCACATGTCTCCGATCGTCCCATCATTGACCACATGTCTCCGATCGTCCCATCATTGACCACATGTCTCAGATCGTCCCATCATTGACCACATGTCTCAGATCGTCCCATCATTGACCACATGTCTCAGATCGTCCCATCAATGACCACATGTCTCAGATCGTCCCATCATTGACCACCTGTCTCAAATCAACCCATCATTGACCCCACGTCTGTAAGTATCCCAGGTTTTTTTTTTTTTTTTTTTTATTTTTTTTAGAAATGCTTTTCCCAGTGAATTACTGCGGCACAGAGTTCATCGTAGCCACGCCCCACAAAAGGAAGTTCCTGGGAACCGTCGACATCCAAGCGCTAGAAGACTTCACGAACGTCACGGTCAGCATCGACGACCACGGTGGTGTCTTCAACTACACCTTGTTTAAACTGGGTCAAGATTGGGTGAGCTCCCTTTACCTTTTACATTGATGACTGCTGGTACATCACAATCACTACATCACCATCACTACATCACCATTACTACATCACTACATCACCATCACTACATCACCATCACTACATCACCATCACTAAATCACCATCACTACGTCACCATCACTACATCACCATCACTACATCACCATCACTACATCACCATCACTACATCACCATCACTACATCACCATCACTACATCACCCTCACTACATCACCATCACTACATCACCATCACTACATCACCATCACTACATCACCATCACTACATCACCATCACTACATCACCCTCACTACGTCACCATCACTACGTCACCCTCACTACATCACCATCACTACATCACCATCACTACATCACCATCACTACATCACCATCACTACATAACCATCACTACATCACCATCACTACATCACCATCACTACATCACCATCACTACATCACCATCACTACATCACCATCACTACATCACCATCACTACATCACTACATCCCCATCACTACATCACCATCACTACATCACCATCACTACATCACCATCACTACATCACAATCACTACATCACCATCACTACATCACCATCACTACATCACCATCACTACATCACCATTACGAAATCACGCATTTGTAATTTTGGTACCAACCACCCACAGCTATTGACGCGCCTTACTGAAAAAAATGTAACAAACTCGCGGCCAATCTCTCGTGTTTCTTGTGTAGGCCTAGCAGAAAAACTGATTATAACAAGACATACAAAGTTGTCAGTATGTAAAGTTTATCTGTTAAAAGACTCTACCTCCCTTTAATCTGCGGGGTTGCGCGGCCAGGCAGTTCTTTGGCCGACGCCGCGCAGGGGTTTAGAATAACCGCGCAGCAAATCGTGTAGTAGTGCACAAAAAAAAAATGGATTCTGTGCAACTTTCCTCATGACTTTTATTTTTATTTGAACAATTATCTTAGACTTAGACGGAACATTGACATTCGTGCTGCTGGGCCCTGTGACCTGACTGAACGTGACGTCATTGTTGTTGACATTTTGTTTTCGTTATGAGTATGGCGAATGTGTTTACAGCAGGAATAAAAGTTTGTAGAGCACATCAGTATGTTTTTGGAGAGTATGCTGTTAGTTGCGGTGTGAAATGAGGTGTATGGATGGTGGCTAGGTTAAATTTTATAGCCGTCATGAACGCGAACATTATGCTGCGTTTTGGACGAGTACCCGCGCAGCTTTTTACAACGATAATCTTATCTTAGATATACAGACGCTCCTTCTACGCAGAAGATAATTGCGTCCACAGACCATGAGAGATGATCTGTTCGCAAATGATGCAGCGGTCACAGGCCACGGCTATAGGGGTTCCACGCATTACCCCAGCCGCCTAACTATGGTCTAGTTAGGTACCCATTCGGAGCTGGGTGACTCGGGGACTCCTCAGGCCCCGAGAACAAATCCTCACCTTCTTGTGGATTCGAACTCGTGACCATCAGTATGACAGTCGAGAGCGCTACCTCTCGACCACCACGTCGTAATGACAGCCGTCGTCACGATTAACGATGTACCGTATATCGGCACCGGCAAATTCGGAATCTGGCCGTTTGTATAAATCTGGCTCCGGTATCGGCTCCGGCAGAACTTCACCTAATAAATCCGCAAAATCCGGCTGGCCATAGAGTCATAATATTAAGAATGTCTCCGGCTCCAGCAAATCCGGAATCCGGCCGGATTTCACTTCATAAATATGTCCGAATCCGGCTCCGGTCGGATAAAAAAACCTCAATCCGGAACACCTCTAGCTACAATCTTAAATACTATTAAATAGATTTCAGACTTACACTAGATATATATTTAAATGTAAAAAAAAAAAGATATTTGAAACAAGCTTGTTTTTAATTTGAAAATACTTATTTTTTTTTTGGGGGGGGGGGTGACGGGGGGTGTCAAAGCTTTGTGACGTAATATTGAAGGGCAGGGTCTTAGTTTTTGTGACGAAGTATGACGAGGGGGGGTTAATAATCGGCCAAAAATCACTAATGTTTATTTTATTTTTAGTCCTCTCTCATGGTGGGGTAGATCGCTTATGTAAATTGAATTCAAAATATATTTGTTAATCGTTGTGCTTCCTTGATGAATACATGTGATAAACGGCTTACAGCATACAATCTATTTTTTTTAAAAGAGCTCTTAGTTTTATTGAAACTATTTGTTTACATTTTTTTTTCAAATATAAAAAAAAAAAAAACAACAACTTGACAACACTCCATGTCTGAAAAGTCTCAGTAAAGGATTATTGGCAACGCACTTATTTCCCAATGACCAAATCTGTGGACTATAAGCAACGCACTTATTTCCCACTGACCAGATCTATGGACTATAAGCAACGCACTTATTTCCCACTGACCAAATCTATGGACTATAAGCAACGCACTTATTTCCCACTGACCAGATATATGGACTATAAGCAACGCACTTATTTCCCACTGACCAAAACTATGGACTATAAGCAACGCACTTATTCCCCACTGACCAGACCTAAGGACTATTAGAAACGCACTTATTTCCCAATGACCAGATCTATGCCAAGAAAGCCTTCAAAATTGTCAGCAACAAAAAGATCTGCGTCATTCTGAGACAGTCGTCTGCTTGCCTCAATTCAAAGATGGAACCCGCGGAGGAACTGGGTGACCCGAGTCTGTGCCTGGTGGTACCGACGGCACTCTTTGCTGTGGCGTACGTCTGGAGGTGGGTTGACTTGACTGTATGTACGTCTGGAGGTGAGTTGACTTGACTGTAGGTCTAGAGGTGGATTGACGTCTTCATGGGGTAAATGGCGGAGCTCTGTGATAGTATGATTATTTTAAAAAAATGTTCACCACATTTTGGCTATCTTACACACGGAAACTTTAAAATTAGTTTCAGTTGTTTTTATCAGAACTATAGGCGTGTACTGGGATATTTTACGACCTGGTGCAGACAAAGAAATTTGCGCTCCGGTTCATTTAATATCTTTCCCTTGTTTTCTTATTACAAAGTTACGTTGTGGACTGTCATTTTTACGTCTCCGCCCACACCCTAACACTCGTTACGCCCCGGTCTCAGTACACTGTACACAGGTCGTGTGGGATAGCTTATCTAAATTATCTCAGCTGCTCTGTGCCCAGTGTTTATTATGTCCCCCCCCCCTTACTCCGTGAAATTGGTCCTCAAAATACAATGTTTCAGAACACCGGACATCAAAGCCCAACACTACGCCATCGTGGTGACCAAATACCGTCACGTGCACAGCCTGGTCATGGATGACGTGCGCATCGACACCACGTGAGTAGCCAGCGAGCGTCTGGTCGTTGGGAGCAGATACTACGGAAACCTAGTCCACTATAACAGTGCTTCTAAAAGTGCGGACCGGTGCCGGCCCACGGACCATGGGACGCCGGTTGGCAGAAGTTGCCAAGAAAGAAAAGAAAAGTATATTTATAATCCTCCATCTAATACCATTGGTGCTAACCCTATAGGCCGTGGCGTGGCAATGTCTCGGTCTTAAGTACAGACAATGAAACAAATAAAATCAAATAAATTACAATTCTGCTACCACGTCAGTTGAGGTAAAATTGCGCACCAGTCGCTAAAGCAATGAAACAATTTCTCGCCGGTCCACCACATAAAAAAGTTTGAGAAGCACTGCACTGGAGGACAGCAGTAGTTGACACCCGCTTGTTCATGTTTTGTTTGTTGATTTGTTAAAAACGAATTTCTTTTTACCAAACCCGTTACTGTATACGGGTTTATCACATTATAACTTTTGTGTTACCAAAAGAAGGTTCAAGAGACATGTGATAAATCACTCAGCCAGGCGTAGAGTAGATTTGGAACAGGTCCAGCTGGAGTTTTAAATAAATAATTTGTTTTATTACCATTATGTTTTTTTAGAGGGGTGTTTTTTTTTCGTTCTTAAAACTCTGTCGTTGTGTAAATAAGTTGCGCACCGAAATGCGCACATTTGTTTTTATATTAAAGGCAATGCTTTGCATCTTTTCCCCACAATACACTCTTTTAGCTTTTGAGACGGAGAATCATTTTTCCCCTCACCCAAGTCCACCTATTTTAGTTTATTGTGATTTGTGTTAAGAAATATAGACAAACACTTTAAAAAACTTTTTTATTTTTTAATTGTTAAAAATATAGATAAATGTAACAAAAGCTTATTTCACTCCGAAAATAAAATCCTTTTCTATAGAATCAAGGTGTTTCTCTTGTCACGATGTGTGTTTAAGGCTCCCGTGTTGTTTTATTTTAATGAACAGCACCAGGTGGATAGAGGTGTTCGGAGACAAGGGCTATCGTGTCGGACATCTGGACGTCAAGGGCGATTGTCACACGCTCATGTCCAGAGCTAAACACGAGTTCGGACTCTACCTGTACGGTCTGGCCTACAGGATGTCCTATATGCACCCTGCAGGATTCCAGGTACGCACGTCAATTGGGGGAGGGGGCGGTGGGGGGGTAAGCACATACCTATTAAGCAACACATTAGCTTTATCAGCTACATCACCTTTATCAGCTACATCACCTTTATCAGCTACATTACCTTTATCAGCTACATTACCTTTATCAGCTACATTACCATTATCAGCTACTTTACCTTTATCAGCTACATTACCACTATCTGATACATTACCTTTATCAGCTACATCACCTTTATCAGCTACATTACCTTTATCAGCTACATTACCTTTATCAGCTACATTACCTTTATCAGCTACATTACATGTATCAATTTTATCACCTTGCTACCGTGTCCCCCTTTATGTCTTGTATCACTTTCTTCAACCGAATGTTACAACGAGACTGGTGAGTTTTTAGATATGTTTGTATGACTGACTTACTTACATATTCTTGTAGAAACACTCTTCAGGTCCCGGCCATCCTTATAATAACCTGATCCATAAAGAAACGTTATAAAAATTTTCCTTAATAGCTACGGTTTTCACCTAGGTAACCTGGTGCCTGGCTCATGGACATATGGTTAAGCTCAAGTAAAGAAAGAAGTGTCTCAATTTAACGCAGTCATAACATTCCTTTTTGCTAGAGTTTTCGTATAATGAACAGTTTTGATTCATTTTTTTCATATGTTGCAGATTTTCGTTTTGATTGTAAGTTTTATAGTTTTTCTTTATCATAGAGCTTACAGTCGACAAGGTCGCCATCGTTGTTTAATTACTTGAACTTCTCTCTAGAACTGTAGTTTAATAGCTTTAACTTCTCTCTAGAACTGTAGTTGAACTTCTCTCTAGAACTGTAGTTTGATAGCTTTAACTTCTCTCTAGAACTGTAGTTTAATAGCTTTAACTTCTCTCTAGAACTGTAGTTTGATAGCTTTAACTTCTCTCTAGAACTGTAATTTAACTTCTCTCTAGAACTGTAGTTTGATTACTTTAACTTCTCTCTAGAACTGTAGTTAAATAGCTTTAACTTCTCTCTAGAACTGTAGTTAAATAGCTTTAACTTCTCTCTAGAACTGTAGTTTGATTACTTTAACTTCTCTCTAGAACTGTAGTTTGATAACTTTAACTTCTCTCTAGAACTGTAGTTAAATAGCTTTAACTTCTCTCTAGAACTGTAGTTAAATAGCTTTAACTTCTCTCTAGAACTGTAGTTTGATTACTTTAACTTCTCTCTAGAACTGTAGTTTGATAGCTTTAACTTCTCCCTAGAACTGTAGTTTAATAGCTTTAACTTCTCACTAGAACTGTAGTTGAACTTCTCTCTAGAACTGTAGTTTGATTACTTTAACTTCTCCCTAGAACTGTAGTTTAATAGCTTTAACTTCTCTCTAGAACTGTAATTTAACTTCTCTCTAGAACTGTAGTTTGATTACTTTAACTTCTCTCTAGAACTGTAGTTAAATAGCTTTAACTTCTCTCTAGAACTGTAGTTAAATAGCTTTAACTTCTCTCTAGAACTGTAGTTTGATTACTTTAACTTCTCTCTAGAACTGTAGTTTGATAGCTTTAACTTCTCTCTAGAACTGTAGTTTGATAGCTTTAACTTCTCTCTAGAACTGTAGTTTGATTACTTTTACTTCTCTCTAGAACTGTAGTTTGATTACTTTTACTTCTCTCTAGAACTGTAGTTTGTCCAGTGGGCAGAACAACACCGAGGACTTTATAGACAATGACTGTGACGGGAAGGTGGACGAAGAGGCGCCCAACAATATAGGTGGGTCAGTAGGCCAACAATATAGGTGGGTCAGTAGGTCAACAATATAGGTGGGTCAGTAGGCCAACAATGTAGGTGGGTCAGTAGCCCAACAATATAGGTGGGTCAGTAGGTCAACAATATAGGTGGGTCAGTAGGCCAACAATGTAGGTGGGTCAGTAGCCCAACAAAATAGGTGGGTCAGTAGGTCAACAATATAGGTGGGTCAGTAGGCCAACAATTTAGGTGGGTCAGTAGGCTAAACAATATAGGTGGGTGCGTAGGCTAACAATATAGGTGGGTCAGTAGGCCGACAATATAGGTGGGTCAGTAGGTCAACAATATAGGCAGGTCAGTAGGCCAACAATATAGGTGGGTCCGTATGCCAACAATATAGGTGGGTCAGTAGGTCAACAATATAGGTGGGTCAGTAGGCCAACAATATAGGTGGGTCAGTAGGCCAACAATATATGTGGGTCAGTAGGCCAACAATATAGGTGGGTCAGTAGGCCAACAATATTGGTGGGTCAGTAGGCCAACAATATAGGTGGGTCAGTAGGTCAACAATATAGGTGGGTCCGTAGGCCAACAATATAGGTGGGTCAGTAGGCAACAATATAGGTGGGTCAGTAGGCAACAATATAGGTGGGTCAGTAGGCCAACAAAATAGGTGGGTCAGTATGCAACAATATAGGTGGGTCAGTAGGCCAACAATAAAGGTGGGTCAGTAGGCCAACAATATAGGTGGGTCAGTAGGCCAACAATATAGGTGGGTCAGTAGGCCAACAATATAGGTGGGTCAGTAGGCTAACAATATAGGTGGGTCAGTAGGCCAACAATATAAGTGGGTCAGTAGGCCAACAATATAGGTGGGTCAGTAGGTCAACAATATAGGTGGGTCAGTAGGCCAACAATATCAGTGGGTCAGTAGGCAACAATATAGGTGGGTCAGTAGGCAACAATATAGGTGGGTCAGTAGGCAACAATATAGGTGGGTCAGTAGGCAACAATATAGGTGGGTCAATAGGCAACAATATAGGTGGGTCAAGAGGCCAACAATATAGGTGGGTCAGTAGGCAACAATATAGGTGGGTTAGTAGGTCAACAATATAGCTGGGTCAGTAGGTCAACAATATAGTTGGGTCAGTAGGTCAACAATATAGGTGGGTCTGTAGGTCCACAATATAGGTGGGTCAGTAGGCCAACAAAATAGGTGGGTCAGTAGGTCACCAATATAGGCGGGTCAGTAGGCCAACAATATAGGTGGGTCAGTAGGTCACCAATATAGGTGGGTCAGTAGGCCAACTATATAGGTGGGTCCGTAGGCCAATAATATAGGTGGGTCAGTAGGCCAACAATATAGGTGAGTCAGTAGGCCAACAATATATGTGGGTCAGAAGGTCACCAATATTTGTGGGTCAGTAGGCCAACAATATAGGTGGGTCAGTAAGTCAACAATATAGGTGGGTCAGTAGGCCAACAATATAGGTGGGTCAGTAGGTCAACAATATAGGTGGGTCAGTAGGCCAACAATATCAGTGGGTCAGTAGGCTAACAATATAGGTGGGTCAGTAGGCTAACAATATAGGTGGGTCAGTAGGCTAACAATATAGGTGGGTGTGCAGGCTAACAATATAGGTGGGTCAGTAAGTCACCAATATAGGTGGGTCCGTATGCCAACAATATAGGTGGGTGTGTAGGCTAACAATCTGGTTGGGTTAGTGGGCCAACAATATAGGTGGGTCAGTAGGTCAACAATATAGGTGGGTCAGTAGGTCAACAATATAGGTGGGTCAGTAAGTCAACAATATAGGTGGGCGTGTAGGCTAACAATATAGGTGGGTCAGTTAGTCAACAATATAGGTGGGTCAGTAGGTCAACAATATAGGTGGGTCAGTAGGTCAACAATATAGGTGGGTCAGTAGGTCAACAATATAGGTGGGTCAGTAGGCAAAAAAATAGGTGGGTCAGTAAATCAACAATATAGGTGGGTCAGTAGGCCAACAATATAGGTGGGTCCGTATGCCAACAATATAGGTGGGTCAGTAAGTCACCAATATAGGTGGGTCCGTATGCCAACAATATAGGTGGGTGTGTAGGCTAACAATCTGGTTGGGTTAGTGGGCCAACAATATAGGTGGGTCAGTAGGTCAACAATATAGGTGGGTCAGAAGTTAAACAATATAGGTGGGTCAGTAGGTCAACAATATAGGTGGGTCAGTAGGTCAACAATATAGGTGGGTAAGTAGGTCAACAATATAGGTGGGTCAGTAGGTCAACAATATAGGTGGGCGTGTAGGCTAACAATATAGGTGGGTCAGTAAGTCAACAATATAGGTGGGTCAGTAGGTCAACAATATAGGTGGGTCAGTAGGTCAACAATATAGGTGGGTCAGTAGGTCAACAATATAGGTGGGTCAGTAGGCAAAAAATAGGTGGGTCAGTAGGTCAACAATATAGGTGGGTCAGTAGGCCAACAATATAGGTGGGTCCGTATGCCAACAATATAGGTGGGTGTGTAGGCTAACAATATAGGTGGGTCAGTAGGTCAACAATATAGGTGGGTGTGTAGGCTAACAATCTGGTTGGGTTAGTGGGCCAACAATATAGGTGGGTCCGTATGCCTACAATATAGGTGGATGTGTAGGCTAACAATCTGGTTGGGTTAGTGGGCCAACAATATAGGTGGGTCCGTATGCCAACAATATAGGTGGGTGTGTAGGCTAACAATATAGGTGGGTCAGTAGGCTAACAATATAGGTGGGTCAGTAAGTCAACAATATAGGTGGGTGTGTAGGCTAACAACATAGGTGGGTCAGTAGGCTAACAAAATAGGTGGGTCAGTAAATCAACAATATAGGTGGGTCAGTAGGTCAACAATATAGGTGGGTCAGTAGGTCAACAATATAGGTGGGTCAGTAGGTCAACAATAAAGGTGGGTCAGTAGGTCAACTATATAGGTGGGTCAGTAGACAAAAAATATAGGTGGGTCAGTAGGTCAACAATATAGGTGGGTCAGTAGGCCAACAATATAGGTGGGTCCGTATGCCAACAATATAGGTGGGTGTGTAGGCTAACAATATAGGTGGGTCAGTAGGTCAACAATTTAGGTGGGTCAGTAGGCCAACAATTTAGGTGGGTCAGAAGGTCAACAATATAGGTGGGTCAGTAGGTCAACAATATAGGTGGGTCAGTAGGTCAACAATGTAGGTGGGTCAGTAGGTCAACAATATAGGTGGGTCAGTAGGTCAACAATATAGGTGGGTCAGTAGGTCAACAATATAGGTGGGTCAGTAAGTCAACAATATAGGTGGGTCAGTAGGTCAACAATATAGGTGGGTCGGTAGGTCAACAATATAGGTGGGTCAGTAGGTCAACCATAAAGGTGGGTCAGTAGGTCAACAATATAGGTGGGTCAGTAGGTCAACAATATAGGTGGGTCAGTAGGTCAACAATTTAGGTGGGTCAGTAGGTCAACAATTTAGGTGGGTCAGTAGGTCAACAATATAGGTGGGTCAGTAGGCCAACAATTTAGATGGGTCAGTAGGCCAACAATTTAGGTGGGTCAGTAGGCTAAACAATATAGTTGGGTGCGTAGGCTAACAATATAGGTGGGTCAGTAGGCTAACAATATAGGTGGGTCAGTAGGTCAACAATATAGGTGGGTTAGTAGGTCAACAATATAGGTGGGTCAGTAGGTCAACAATATAGGTGGGTCAGTAAGTCAACAATATAGGTGGGTCAGTA
>MUZC01004239.1:1691110-1737507 GCA_002072015.1 Radix auricularia | reverse complement strand
CCCCCCCCCCCCGATACGTTCATTAGCGTTGTTCTGATTTTTTTCGTGCCTTAATTTGTGTATCTATGAGCAAGTGTGCGGCGTATGCTACGCCACGTGTCGTATCTAGTAGTTAATTAATTACCGATTTGCCTAATAAAAACTCGAGTATTTAAACGTAATTTCCAACAAGTAATTTCCTATTTTCTATTCAAGGGAAATCATTCTAGAGTCAAACAAAGAATGTGTCAGTATAATGCGCAATTCGCAATGATCTAAACATTAGCATTCACAAAGTGGGAAAACCCCAATAACTATAAATAATATAAAAGCCCATTTCACTCACTCCTTCACTCACTCACCGGATGTGGAACGCAGAGGAACGATGTACGACAGTCTACAGCAGTTAGTTGAAAAAATCGTGAGGTGATTAGCGCTGTAAAAATATTTAATATGATGACGTCATTGTTTGGTGTGCATTGGTGCGCAAAATACAACCCTATTACTAAATACTTTGCGTACATTTCAGAAAATGTAATATTTTGTATTTATAAAAAAAAGGGACAAGTTAGTTGGACTTTTGAAAAAGGTTTGCGCCGTAGGCGCCACGGCGCCCCGGCATAATCTAGTTATAATATATTACATTCAAAGTCATTTCAATTAAATAATTCTAAAAATAAAACTAAACTATTACTATCTGCAGATTGGCGCTAAAATTACGGTATTCGAACGAAAAGAATTTTAAAAAAAAATCCGTATCTAATATTTGTTCTAAATATTATTATATATTATATATCGTTAGGCGTTTGACTCCATCAGATAGATGTTTTGGTTGGCAAGATATGGTCAAAATACTAATACTTTTTTCCTGGGTTTTTAGGATGTTCCAGGAAATCCTGCAAATCTTTGAAGTAATTTTTCTAGCCTTTGCACATCTTTGGACCCCCCTTAATTAGCATATTTTCAAAAGACCCGAACCCTCTTTTTGGTATGGTTCAGGAGGGGTTGCTGTACAAAGCTCGAAAAGACACGCCGGACATTTCAAATATATAAACGTAATTTGTCCCAAAGGGAATAGCGTTAAAAATCCATATTAAAAAGGAAATAGATAATTTTAGGAGATTTTTTAAAACCAAATATCCCCACCAAAATCTATATTATGTTAAAATATCATTACATATAATTTGTTATGCATGTTCTTAACACTACTCATTTTAGAAAGCAGCGCACCGCTAAAAAGCGTTGACTAAAAAAAAAAAAAAAGGAACATGAAAGATAAATATATAACTCTTTTCGAGCGTCCAAATAAAATTTTTCAATATGGAAATAAGATTAAATTTGTCACTCTTTGTGTCTACATTTTCTGATTATTTAATTAATTAATTTCTACTGAAATTTATTTATTTTCAAAACTTCCGTCAAACGAATACACGATATTTATTTTAGTTGATGGAGAGTGGGGAGCGTGGGCTGAGTGGTACTGTAATGACGAATGTTCCAAGCGAGTGCTGACAAGAAAACGGTAATCCATTGTGTCTGTTAGTTACACTCTGTCCAATCATTATTTAGCTATTTATAGATCAGCCCTCATTAAAAAAAAATTGTTATACGAAAGATCAAACAAAAGATAATCAAAAGAAACATATAAACAATACAAAAGCTTAAGTCACTCACTCATTGTCTGTCTCCGTAACTCTGTTACTTGACACCATTTCTATCTGCTGTTACTTGACTTGACACCATTTCTATCTGCTGTTACTTGACAACATTTCTATCTGCTGTTACTTGACACCATTTCTATCTGCTGTTATATGACACCATTTCTATCTGCTGTTATATGACACCATTTTTATCTGCTGTTACCTTGGCACCATTTCAGACCATGTGACAACCCAGAACCAGCCAATGGAGGCCACTATTGCAGGGGAGATTATCAGGAACTCTCTTACACCAAATGCGTGACAGAGGCACTTTGTCCCGGAGGTTTGAATTACGTCATGATGTTACGTCCAATGTCGTCTCATTATTGCCATATGGGGGAACAATAACAACAAAAATGAACAAAAACTACAACAGCACAAAGAATAAAATACAAACAATAAACGGTCCAAAGCTTTGAATTTTGAGGCAATTACATCATCGTTGTCTCATAAATGGTAGTGGTGGTGGAGGTGGTGGTGGTGGTGGAGCTGGTTGAGGAGATGGTGATGGGTGAGATGATGGTGGAGGTGATATAGATCGTGGTGGTAGTGATGGTGATGGTGGTGGAGGTGGTAGTGATGATGGTGGAGATGGTATTGATGGTGGTGGTGGTGGTGGAGCTGGTTGAGGAGATGGTAATGGGTGAGATGGTGGTGGAGGTGATATAGATCGTGGTGGTAGTGATGGTGATGGTGGTGGAGGTGGTAGTGATGGTGGTGGTGGTGGTGGAGCTGCTGATGGGTGAGATGGTGGTGGAGGTGGTAGTGATCGTGGTGGTAGTGATGGTGATGGTGGTGGAGGTGGTAGTGATGGTGGTGGTGGTGGTGGAGCTGGTTGAGGAGATGGTGATTGGTGAGATGGTGGTGGAGGTGATAGTGATCGTGGTGGTAGTGATGGTGATGGTGGTGGAGGTGGTAGTGATGGTGGTGGAGATGGTATTGATGGTGGTTGAGGTTGTGGTGTATAAAACTCAGACCTTCCTAAAACTTGCTTGACATTTGCCTGCAATTCACAAACTGTCATCGACCAACAGACTAATTTCAAGCAAATAATGAACACGTTTTAACCTGCTGCTTGCTATTAAATTAAATCATTTAACACTAATTAAATTGCTAGTAGGTCTTCTAAATTTACTCTCTTTGTGTTCAAGCTAAGATCATAATCTACTAACTGCTATAAATAATGTTAAAAGATGTTTAGAAACATACACATCAACCAACATACACATCTCAACAAACATACACATCTCAACAAACATACACATATCAACAAACATACACATCTCAACAAACATACACATCTCAACAAACACACACATCTCAACATACATACACATCTCAACAAACACACACATCTCAACATACATACACATCTCAACAAACATACACATCAATTGTATAAAATAACATGTCCAAGAAACATGATAGACTTTAAAAGTTTTGCCTTTCAAAACTGCACATCAGCCCATCAAAATACACACACATACAGACATGCGCACAGATACATACATACTAACTCACAGACACACATACAGACACACACAGACAGACACACGGACACATACACAAGAGACAGAGACATGTCTCATTAAAATGTCTTATCATCAGGGTGCCGTAACTTCACGTGGGGACCACTGTGTAACAACAGCTGTGAGAACTGCGCTGACTACTGTGAGACAGAAACTGGGGTGTGTGGTCACTGCAAGAGGGGGTTCAAGGACCCGGGCAAAACTTGCCAGACGGGTAGGTGGTCATAGTACTGTCGTGCCCATTTATATCTACAACCTGTAAGTAAGAGACGGGCAGGTAGCCACGGGCAGGTAGCCACAGTCGTGTCATGCCCATTTATAACTACCACTTGTAAGAGACGGCCAGGTAGCCACGGCCAGGTAGCCACGGGCAGGTAGCCACAGTCTTGTCGTGCCCATTTATAACTACCATCTGTCAGGTTTGAATGTTTAAAAACTGATTTCAACTTTGACCCCTTTAATTGCTCAGATTTTCAAATATTTGATTTCCACGTTTTCCCGAAGACCTTGTTTATTTAAATCAAGACAATTAAGAAAGGAATGATGTAAGCAATTTTAGCTGTTTAAACATCCCCCCTCCCCTATTCCAATTGTCTCCTCCCGGGTGTTCTATTAACGAGTACGGTCTGTCTCCCCCCAGGGTGTTCTATTAACGAGTACGGTCTGTCTCCCCCCAGGGTGTTCTATTAACGAGTACGGTCTGTCTCCCCCAGGGTGTTCTATTAACGAGTACGGTCTGTCTCCCTCCCAGGGTGTTCTATTAACGAGTATGGTCTGTCTCCCCCCAGGGTGTTCTATTAACGAGTATGGTCTGGAGTGTCAAGGGATTTGCTCAATGAAGTGCCATGGATTCGACTGCCTCGAAAGAGTAACTGGACAGTGTCCAACAAGTTGGTGCAAAACTTAACATTAAATTAAAACTTAATAGAACTAAAAGCTAATCAAAAAATTATAAAAATATTTGATATTTTAAAATTATCAATAAAACAGAATATGTACGCAACTAAAAAGAAGTAAGTACCGGCAGAGGCGTATCTATGGTAAATGTTCTTAGGTTGCTCTGTTTGCCCTTTAAATTCTCCATGTTTAAGAGAAAATCTTGCCCTGGGAAGAAGATGCCACCATTACATAGATGGGATAGAAAAAGTGTTCACTTAAAACAAACCACTTTTCTCGCCCGCTAATCGCTCTCTTTCAGCAACTTTCAAATCATTCAAATTAAAGGCTGGCACAAAGAGATTTTTTCCATATCTATTTTAAAGAAATTATAATAAGTCAATAAATTTTTTATACTCAAAATTACAAAAAATATTTTTAGAGCACTACGGCCTACGGATAGTCTTTTAATACTTGTGACATCCTTAAAAGTTTTAATACATTAAATATGTCAACGACTAGAGCTAGGACCTAACTTGGGTTTGAACATACCAGTCCTGGTCCTGTCTCTCATGTTGTAGTTATGTCCAGTTACCACCACCTTCTCTCCCCCACGTCTTCCCTTACAAACCTCCAATGATTTCCTCCTACTCCCCCACGTCTTCCCTTACAAACCTCCAATGATTCACTCCTACTCCCCAACGTCTTCCCTTACAAACCTCCAATGATTCACTCCAACTCCCCACGTCTTCCCTTACAAACCTCCAATGATTTCCTCCTACTCCCCCACGTCTTCCCTTACAAACCTCCAATGATTTCCTCCTACTCCCCCGCAGCGGCTGTTGTTGCGATATTCATCACTGGTGTCGTCGTCATAGTCTTCATCGTCCTCCTTTGGTGAGTAGCTCGTTAGTGCTGTCACACAGTGCTGTCTTACAGTGCTGTCACACAGTGCTGTCTTACAGTGCTGTCACACAGTGCTGTCTTACAGTGCTGTCACACAGTGCTGTCCCACAGTGCTGTCTTACAGTGCTGTCACACAGTGCTGTCCCACAGTGCTGTCACACAGTGCTGTCTTACAATGCTGTCACACAGTGCTGTCTTACAGTGCTATAACACAGTGCTGTCACACAGTGCTGTCTTACAGTGCTGTCACACAGTGCTGTCCCACAGTTCTGTCTTACAGTGCTGTCACACAGTGCTGTCTTACAGTGCTGTCCCACAGTGCTGTCTTACAGTGCTGTCACACAGTGCTGTCACACAGTGCTGTCTTACAGTGCTGTACCACAGTGCTGTCCCACAGTGCTGTCACACAGTGCTGTCACACAGTGCTGTCTTACAGTGCTGTACCACAGTGCTGTCCCACAGTGCTGCCATTCAGTGCTGTCCCACATGAGTGAACTCCTGTAGTGCGCCTCTCCAGGCTGTACTACAGCGCTGTTCTAAAATGTTCCCTTAAAGTGCCAACAATTTTTTTACTACGCCCCTGGTGTTAACATATGAAAGCCTAACTTTTTTTAGTTCCTATATGACCATTTCGTTATTTTGCTGTGCGGCCATTCCAAGGGTTTAAATTGGTGGCTTGCCAGTTTGTATTTTTAAAAAATGCTACGATCTTTTATATTTTTTTTGTTCTGCCCACACGTTATTTCTGCAAAAAATTATTCAATAAATGTGCTGCACGAGTTTCAGAGTGGCCACAAAAAGGATCAAAGAAAAGGATCAATTTGTGCACGACCAACTTCATATTTTAGCTTTTATTTTGGCCAGGGTTGGGATAGCGGCGTTATAACAGTTGATCTTTAAAATAAAAATAATAATAAAATAAATATAAAATTAAAAAGAGTATTATTTTATTGTTTAAAAGTAATTCTTTAAAAACCCAACAACTTAAAACAACCTTAGAAGATACCAATAGCCTAATGTAACACAGTTGCATGTTAAAAAAAAATATTCGTAACAGTTTGGTCTGTTCAAATTATTCAAAGTTTGGCGACAAGATGACATTATGGTCATGGATGTACACGCGATTTGTATTATATATATATATATATATNATATACATATATGTTTTACCTCCCTTCGCCAGTATGTACCAAAAGATCAAGATACCGGACCAGTCTCAATCAGAGGAGACGGCCATGTACGATGCGGACCTCCCCGCCCAAACCGGACAGAGTGACCGTGACGCTGGCCAAGACGGCGGTCAAGCCAGTGGTCCTCAAACCCCTACCGCCGTGACTTTTCACACAAAGCCAGACCAAATCCGAGTCCCAAGCGAGGCTGGCAGCCAATGAAAAATGTCCGACCACTCCAGGAAGTTAAGGATCGTTTACTATTGAGTTCAAACAAGTGTATTGAGTCTTGAGTCAAACTAATCCCTCCTCATAAAACACACTCATTACCCTGGATTTTATTATTTTAATACGAGATCCACGAACAATTTAGGAGACTAAAATATCAATGTAAAGCTTTATACATAAATAAATACATGCGAAAGCGTTTCGGCGGCTGCCTTTATGAGTACAAATACATACACCTATATATTTATATCAATTCAATGAACTATATATATACTTACTATAACTAATAAATGCACTGAAAACTAAGTAAAGAGGGGAAAACAAATTAAAGAATGATTGGTATGAGTACTTTATAAAAAAAAAAAAGCAGCATACTTCCTTTTCATTTTTCTATCTTGGATTTTTAAAAAATTTTTTTTTTTATTTTAAATGTCCAGTAAATTACTTTTGGCGATCAGTTCTGCTTTCGTTTCTCTTGTCTTCTCTCATATCCCTAGGTATAGCAGGGGGAAAATAATGATCTTTTAATTTAAATACTTGCTGTACTCATAAAGACATTTACGGATCCTTAACATCAAGAACTATTACTTGTCCATTTATAAAGCTTTACATTTATTATTTTAATCACATAATTTGTTTGTTATATCATGTCTATTGATAGTCTGGCTAGTCCTAATTGGATTCTTAGTTTTAGAGTTATATCTGGTGCAGAGGCGTCACTGACGGGGTGCGGGTGGTGGGGGACATCACACTATCACAAGGGGTGACAGCCTAACAAGGGGTAACCACCACAAGGGGTGACGCCATCACAAGGGGTGACAACATCACAAGGGGTGACACCACCACAAGGGGTGACACCATCACAAGGGGTGACACCATCACAAGGGGTGACACCCTAACAAGGGGTGACACCACCACAAGGGGTGACGCCATCACAAGGGGTGACACCATCACAAGGGGTGACACCATCACAAGGGGTGACACCACCACAAGGGTTGACGCCATCACAAGGGGTGCCACCATCACAAGTGGTGACGCCATCACAAGGGGTAACACCATCACAAGGGGTGACACCACCACCACCACAAGGGGTGACACCACCACAAGGGTTGACGCCATCACAAGGGGTGCCACCATCACAAGGGGTGACACCATCACAAGGGGTGACACCATCACAAGGGGTGACACCACCACAAGGGGTGACACCATCACAAGGGGTGACACCATCACAAGGGGTGACACCATCACAAGGGGTGACGCCATCACAAGGGTTGACGCCATCACAAGGGGTGACACCATCACAAGGGGTGACACCATCACAAGGGGTGACGCCATCACAAGGGATGAGGCCAAAACGTTTAAGTGTGTATGTCGCCGTTAATTGGCGTTGGTGAGCTCAGAGGAGTTTATTGACTATGCCGAGAGAGGGGACACCGTGATCTATCGCACTTGGTGACACCGCCTCTGCCTCTGCGCACCCCCAGTTACCGTATAAAAACTATTTCAAATAAAACAAGCAAACAAATATATGGACAAACCAAACAAATTTGATTACTATTATTTAATACTTAAAACGTTGTTACAGTTATTATACTTATGAGTATATATAACTATTTTGCTTTAATTTTTACTTTTAAAAATGTTACTTTTTTGTTCATGCTATAAATTGAATAAAATTTTAATCATCAATCAGATATTCTTAATTATTTCAACCTGGGGCCCCCACTACTTTCCAAAAGCCCGAGTAACTTACACTTGCAGAACGTATTTTTAAATTATAAATCCTCAAATCCTCTTTTTACATCGTTCTCTTTACAGAAATTAAAATATATGCTCAAATAATAACATTATATACTATTTTTTTACGGCTAGAAACACCACATTTTTTTTAAAAACTGCTATGGACTGTTGTACTATTTCAAAAACTAGTGTATTACCCGTCAAAAATGATGAAAATTTTCAAAATGAATATATTTCAAATTTTTTTTTTTTAAATTGTCCCTTTGCCTGAAAATTGTATAGTAAATAATCGGAAAATGTAGAGACAAAGAGAGAAAAATTTAATCTCATTTCCATATCAAACAATTGTATGCGGAAGATCCAAAAGAGTTATTTTTGGTGTTGTAATTATGTTTTCAAAGCTTTTAAGCGTTGCGCGTTCTAAAATCTAACGTACATACATAGTAAATTATAAATTTTGATTATATATATACAACTATATATGTAAGGAGAAAACAGTTGGGCTTAGGCTGCGCGCTATATAAGTTTGCATGAGTATTAATGACATAATCATGATAATTGTAAATGCATAGTGTATTACACACATCATAAAGTGATATTACAGCAAAACATTGTGATGTTCTAAGTATTCACAAATATTGTTAACTTGCGCATTGAATAGTGCGTACCAGTCATGACTGCACCAATAATACAGCACAGTGCGAAAAAACAAAATATGTGATTGTAATGTTATCTATATCAATTGCATCTGTGATTAAAAGTTTAAAGCCATTTAAGCTTCATTGAATATTATGACTTGTCAGTTTATTCGCCCATTTGTCCATACATTATTACTACAACATTTTAAAAAATATAGCTATTTACACATGCAAATAACAAATAACTATTTTTTTTGCATTAAACGTAATAAGCAAAGTTTGTCACAGGATGAAAAAAGAAAAGATTGAAGTTTCAACAGTTAATCGTATTCACAATGAAATATATAATCACTTTAAGAATTCACATAAACGCTTTCATTACTGTCAAGTCAGCATTTTTTTACAGATCTATTTATGACTTGTCAGTTTATGTGCCCATTGGTCCATACATTATTACCGACACATGATCAAAAACGTGTAAACAACACAATGCAGCTATTTACGAATGTAGAGCTAAAGGGAAGAAACGACTACGTCACATTTTGGTAGTTTTAAGATAATAAAGTTGTAATGTTCAAAATTATACAGATTTCATATAAATTAACTAAATAGATTTGAATTGTTAATTGGGTCAAATACATTTTTTTTCATTAAACCTGATTCAGAACATTCTATTTTTTATCTTCTATCAGATACAGGGGATCACGAAAACATTTCAAAAAAAATGTCACACAGCTGTTTCTTATCTTGAGGTCATCAAATGTGAATAACAAAGAACTATTTATTTCGCATGAAACCTTTGAAATAAATTTTATCACAGGATAAAAAAAACTATTAAAGTACCAGTAGTTATAATTTAATATATACGTTTTAGGAACTCTAATAAAAGTTTTCATTATTTTCAAGTAAGCTACTCTGGTAGTTCTATAATAAAGCATTATTTTTTCAAATTTAGTCTAAGACGCATTAAAGCATTACATGTAAACAGTGGTGTAGCTATGGGAGGAGGGAAAATTCGAAATCTTCGGGGCTTCCAATTGTGAGGGGGCCCCCAATAAGTGTCCAAAATCTTTTACATTAAATATTACACTACCGCCATGTATGTGGGCCCCCAAAGAGGTTAAGCCCCCGCGCCCCCAAATTTCTAGATGCACCACTGCATGTAAATGACAATAACACAAAACTATTGTGGGGGAGGGGATTCCAATTTTTAAATATTTTATTTTTTTCAAACACAAAAATATGCCCTCTCGTAGAGTAGAAAAGCAAAAAAATTATTATTCTTAAATGAATAATATTAAGTTACAGTCGTATATTAGCTATTAGCAATCATTTTATTTTAAGGGACACTGCCTGGATAGGGCCCCCATTCGATTGCAGCCCGGAGCCCCATGCAGTCTTAATCCGCCCCTGAAGTTGACAAATTTCATTTGTAGTAATAAAAATGTTATTGTTGTTCAAAACGAATCGAAACTTGACAACCAAACAGAAACCAATTGTATATCTCATAATAACGGATATGGCACATTAATATAGAACATTAAATTTAGGATTACATACATAGTATATAACATGCACGCATAAAAAAACAACAACGGACATTTAAATAAACACAAATATTAATCTCTTCAAATAAAACATGGCTCTTTTTACTTCGTTCCCTTTACTTAACATATAAATAAAAGCTTAAGTAGTGACGTCACGTCACAATATTTTATGGTGACAAAAACGCTCTGTTAATCTCATAACCAACATTTTTAAAATAATTTTATGTCTATATTTTCATATTTTTTTTTAAAAATCGGGAGTTACTTCGCACAGCGTAATGGAAGGACGTACGGGACATATGTTGCAAATAATGTATATAGATGATTGATAATCTTTAATTTATAATTACTTTGCACACCTCCTTATGCACACCTTGTATTAAGATATAAGTTCAAACAATGACGTCATAGCGTTACGGATCATCCAGCCAGCCAGTGACTTGGGCTATTATGTTGTTGTTATAATTATTTTAATTCCGAGTCCAAATTTCGTTGTTACCGAATCTAATCTGAATGATGAAATCTGCGAGCAGGACATAATGAAGTTTTACTTAGAAGGTTATTTTTATTGGCTCTATCATCTCATTGGCGGCTGGGTAGCGAAGTCGATAGTGCGCTCGCCTCACAAGCTGAGAGGCGTGGGTTCAAGCCCACGAAAAGCCACTATAAAAAAAAATGTTGTGCAATGACTAACGCTGACCTGGAGAGGGATGGGCGCCGCCAGTGTCTATTAAGCCCGAGAATATTCTAATGGCAACATTAGAATCCTCTACGACCTTGATAAAAAGAGGTTATGGGACTAAAAAAAAAAAAAAAAAAAAAAAAAATCCTCTCATTGGCCTACTTTCATAGGCATCATAAAATAAAAACGACAAAGAACAGCAATAAGAAAAAAATAACAATAATCACAACACTATCAATTAATATAATAAGAGCAACAACAAAAGTAACACCTACAATAAAATCAACAACAATAACACTAACGTAAAAAGTTACAATAGTAACAGTAAAACAAACACATCTACAACCAGAAACTACTATCAAAGCGTCCACTTGTCCCTTTAAATACTTTAATATATAAAAAAATAAATAAAACTTTAAAATTATATTTTAAAGAATGTACTTCTTCTTACGGAATTTTGATTCAAATGATTATTGAACTTTTGAACTAAATTGCGGATAAATTTTATTTTACTTCAGTGTAAGTTTTAGTTTGCTGCTGTTATTTTCGTGATTTTAAGCGGCGTCTTTTCATGATCACACATACGCTAGGGACCGTCAATAAATAAAATACGTCACGCTGCAGAGGGGGAAAGGGGTGTAAGAAATTGTGACAGTTTGGGACTGAGGGAAGGAGGGTATTCGCCCATGTGTGACGTCACGGTGTTTTATAACAAATTTTAATTATTTTGTTACTAAAAATATATATTTTTTGTTCGAAAGTGTGACGTACTTTAGGGAAAGGGGGGGGGGGTTCCGAGATTTGTTACNCAGGGGGGGGGCTGTTAAAAACGGTCAAAAATTGTAAGCCCCTGTTCCCCGAACTTCACTCACCAAATCCCCATGAGCAGCCATACAAAGTGTAAGTAAGTGTATGGGGCCGTACATAATGGCGTCACGAGCTTTGGCGATTACTCTCCCCCCCATTCCACTCCCTCTTCACACGTTGTCACAAAAAGTTAGCCCTTCCCCCCCCCCTTTATTTTTACATATGACGTCACAAAATTCTGCCGTCAACCCATAAAAGCCGTATATCATATTAGCAAGTTTCAAAATCACGTGTACTCACAGAATACCAATGTGACTTTCGAGCCGGAAGATCAACCATAGACGTGATCTTCTCTCTGCACCAGCTGCAGGAGAAATACAGGGAGCAACAAATGCCTCTATACTCTATACATAGTGTTCGTTGACCTAACTAAACTAGACACATATTCTTATGACTTGAGATCTAATCTCTTAAGGCAACCTTCTTCATCTGCTGAGCAGTGCCATACAACATTGTCTTCACGTGGGACTCTTTTGCCTCCCTTACCTCCCCCGCTATATCTAGCGCGGGACACGACGTCAGCAGGTGTGTGACCGTCTCAGAGGCTTGGCTGCAATGACGGCAGTTCGAGTCCCTGTTGTGGTCTAGCCTATTAAAGTAAGAGTTGGTTGGGCAATGCTCGGTGCGCATTTTGGTCACTAAACTCTGGTCCCTTCGGGTTAGTCCCCACCACTGGTCTGCTCTGCTCGGCCTGGACATGCTAGCGAATACCCCCCCCCCAGCCGTCGTATTATCTTCCCACTCCTGCTACCACTTTTCCATGAAGTGGTCCATTAGCCAGGTCTTTGCCTCGAGATAGGTAACTGGGACTTCTGGTTGGGTTTGGGCTGCTCCAGCTTTTGCCAGGGAGTATGCTTTTTCATAGCCTTCAACATTGACGTGGCTTGGGATCCACTGCACTGTCACCTTACCACCAAGTCTCTCGAGCTTACCCACGTCTTCCAAGATGACATCGACTAGGTGGGTGCTACGTTTCTCGGACAGCAAGACCTCGAGCGCTGATCTCGAGTCACAGAATAAGACCGTATCAAAACCTACTAGTTCCGACCCTTGCAGTGTTTGGTGCACACTTTCCAGGGCCCTGTGTATAGCGTTAAGCTCCGCTTCGTAATTCGACGCCATAGTCCCATAGGACCCTGAAAGTTCCTCTTTTGGTGGCCTCCTTTTGGGTATAGGATGAGCGCACCATCTCCTGCATATCTTTCTCTCCGGTTGGCAGACCCATCCGTGAACACTTTCTCTGGGGTTCCCGCGAACCCTTCAATAGTCTCAAGGGCAGCCACTCTCTGCACATGTTCAGGTCTGCGTTATCGTCACTGCCGTGTCAGCCAAAGAAATATATACGTTGTGAGGTGTAGCTTCCTCATAGAGCGGTTTTATTGGGACGCTAATGGTTCTCTGTCTGTTTCGTGGGGGTTGGACAGCCCTATCAAGTTCTATTACTTGATGCTTGAACGATGTCCGTTTCAACTTCCCACGTCCACCCCAGTTATTCTGCATTTGATAGCAGAGTTCCATAGTGTCCAACCTGCGGTACCGCTCTGCAGTAGTTATGATAGCTTTGTCCCTACGTATATTGAGTGGCTCTACATTTGCGATGACTTCCACGGCAGCTGTGGGCGTTATTCTATACGCACCACAGATAAATCTCAGTGCCTGGTTCTGGATTCGGCCCCAGTTTTTCCAATGCCGTTTTGCTGACAAAGGCTTGGACCGGCATACTATAGTCATCATCGACCTAACACTTCCCAGATATAGAGCTATGACAGTACTTGCTCCAGCCCCCCAGTTTGTGCAAGCTAACATTTTCACCAGGTTGAGCTTGGCGGTTGCCTGGGAGTACAGGTCTTGTACAAAATGGTGCATTAGTACCTTTTGATCCAGTTGGACTCCCAGGTAAACCTGTTGCTTGTCCCATTTGAGCGCTACATCGTTCATTTTCAGCACAATCTCCTGTTTAAGAACGGTTCGGCCATTCGTGAAGAGTGAATAGACCGTCTTCTCGTTGTTAACTTCTATATGCCACCTCTGCATGTACCTACTGATAGCGAAAAGGTCGTGCTGTAGTAGCTGTTGCAGTCGGTAGACATCCTTACCGGTGCTCAAGATTACTAAATCGTCTACATACATGGCTGCGCTGGTTTGCAACACACCAGGAAGGTAGTTGATGAGGTCAGCCAAGAACAGTGTGCAAAAGAGTGCTGACTCTTGAGGTAGCCCCTGTTTAGCGTTCTTTTACTAGAGGTTTTACTGCCATAAGTTGTTGCGATCGTCCGGTTTGTGAGGAAAACCTTGGATCCGCCTGTACATGTTCGCAGTTACGCCTAAAGCTTGTAGTTTCAACAACAGACCGGACCTCCAGACCTTATCATAAGCCTGTCGGAGGTAAAAACATACTGTCACAGTATGCATTTGTTTCTGGAGCCCATCTGTTATGGACTGGAGAAGACGGAGCACTTGGTCAACCGGCTGCTTTCCCTTCCGGAAGCCCGCCTGGTTGATATTCAGTCTATTCGTACTCTCCAGGTACCAATAGTCTGGCATTAACCATTCTTTCAGCTACCTTCCCTAAACACGATGTTAGGGAGATCGGACGGTAGCTGTTCAGGAGATCACGATGTTTCCCCTCTTTGGGTATGGGAACGATGTTTGCGCACAACCAAGCTCCAGGCAGGGCACCCGTGGCCCACGTCATGTTTATGATGTTCAATAGCGAGGACAATGCTATCGTGTCAAGGTTTTTTATCATCTCGTTATTGACTTTGTGCTGTCCTGGTGCCTTTGCGGTTTTGCACTCACTGATTGCTGTTTGCAATTCGGTCATAGTGAAAGGAGCGGTGAAGACTTCAGCATGCGGTCCCCACTTTTGGGCCCTTTCTTCATGTTTCCTGAGGCGATCCATTCTACTAAATCTTTCCACCGTAGTTCGTATTGCTTTCTCTCGCCGTACTTTGAGCGGTTCCATATTTGCCAAGATTTCTACCGCGGCGTTGGGTGTAGTACGTAACGCCCCACTAACCAATCTTAGAGCTTGGTTTTGGACTCTATCCAGGTCCTCGAGCGCTGTTCTGCTCGCAAAGGCCTGGATGGGGAGGCTGTAATCAATGGCTCCTCTCACTTTGCTGAGATCGTTCTCAGCATCTCAGCGTTCTTGCATCAGCACCCCAATCAGTGCTTGTCAGCTTTTTCATCAGTGATAATTGGGCAGTGGTTTTTGCACGCAGTTCACGTATATGGTTGTGTAGCTGAAGTTTCTGGTCCAGCCGCACGCCCAAATACGTTGGTTCCTTGTCCCATTTCAGCATTTTCCCCGCAGATGTTAAGCACAACATCATGTTTCAGCGCATTCCTGCCATTCGTGAAAATGGAATGGACGGTCTTTTGCGTGTTCACTATGAGTCTCCACTTGTTGGCATATTCTTCGATCTTATCGAGGTCGCGCTGTAGTCTGATCTGCAAATTCGCTACGTCCCTCCCGGACGCAAAGACAACCAGGTCGTCTGCGAACATCGCGCAACTACTCTCGATAGATGTTTGAATGTCGCTAACGTATGTTAGGAACAGCGTACAACTTAGGGCAGACCCTTGTGGGAGTCCGTCCTGGAGTCGAGCTTCGCTGGATAAAGACTCCCCCATGCGGGTTCTTATTGTTCTATTCTCCAAGAACGATTGTATCCAGCCATGCATTTTCGATGTAATACCCTATTTCTGGAGCTTATAAATAAGTCCAGTACGTCAGACCTTGTCATAGGCCTGTTTTAGATCGTAGAATACTGCCAATGTGTGGTTTCGCAACTGTAGCTCATTCGTGATAGACTGAACAAGTCTTATTACCTGATCCATCGGCTGGCGTCCCTTGCGGAAGCCACCCTGTGTCATGGGAATGCACTTACTATTTTCTAGAAACCAATAGAGCCTGGCGTTTACCATCCTCTCAGCTACCTTACCAAGACACGATGTCAAGGATATCAATCGATAGCTATCGGGGCTTTCGCCTGGTTTCCTTTTTTTCTAAATTGGGATAACTGTGGCCTTCTTCCACTCTTCAGCAAAATGCCTGTAGTCCATGTCCTGTTGATAAACTGCAATAGTTTATTCTTGCATTTGATGCCAAACTGCTTGAGCATCTCATTATGGACTTTGTCTGGACCTGGTGCTTTGCCTGTCTCGCACTTATCGAGGGTTGTTTGCAACTCATTCAATGTGAAAATTGCCGTGAAAACCTCTAGGTGGGGGCCTTTACATTGCCTTCGAACCTCCACCTTTCTCATTCGGTTTATGGCCCGGCTTTCTTCAGTATCTCTGGTCTTCCGATAGACTTGGGCAAAGTGTTTATTCACCGCACGTGCGCTCTTTTCTTCACTTGCTTTCTTTTCCCCATCTGTCACCAGTGGGTACGGGTCTCTGACTTTTCCCATACCAGAGAGTGCGTTAATCAACCTCCAGACCTTTCTGCCGTCGAGATCGAGATTTTCACACGTACCAACCCATTTTGCTTTTTTAGCCTTCTGTACCGCGTCCCGGACTTCAGCCGTCAATCGATTGTACGCCCTACGAGCTTCGGGTGTCTTCAATTTAACGACCTTTTTCCGGGCCTTCGCTCTCAGCTTCACTAGCTCCTTCAGGCTCTTGTTCCAGTAAGGCCTGAAGTTCTGTTTTCCATTCGATCTCGGTATCGTTTTCCATGCCGCACCGAGTATCGCGCTGCACACTTTTCGGTAACACACATTAACGTCGTCCACCTCGACGTTAAGTGGTAGTAACAGTGTGTGAGACTCGCTCACATATCGGCCCCAGTTAGCTTTCCGACACTGCCAATGGCGCTGCTCGCAACGTGCTTTTGTCGTCCTGAGCTCAAATCTCATCAATATTGGTAGATGGTCACTTCCTATCTCTGCTAGGACTTCCAGACTGTGTTGGGACATTAGGTCCGCATATATAAGGGGTAAGTCTGGTCGGGACTCGGTGCTATGTCCCGTATGCAAAAGAGTAGGGGGGCTCTCTGCACTTTGGAGCCTGAGGAGATTTGTATTGAGTGCAACTTCCTCAATATAGCGGCCCGTTGGGTTGCGGTCGGCGTAACCCCAGTCAGGTGATTGGGCATTGAAATCACCTGCTATAATTCTCCTGTCAAATATGGTTTTAGTACCAATTGGCAACGAGATTGGGTTTCTGGGCCGGTTACACACATTCGTGATCGTGTAGGCCCGATCACCTTTGTGCACCTTTGTCGTGATCGTGTCAGTTTGGTTGAGGCACTCTATGCCTAGCACCTCAACTACAAGGTTGTCTCTCACCGCTGTGGTTATCGACCTAACTAAAGTTTTCGATCTTGCCAGCAGAACCGGACTTTTCCAGATCTTAGTAAAAATATGCTGCCCTACAGTACACATCTGCTTTACATTATCAAGCAATTCCAAGACAACATGCAGGGCACAGTGTGTTATAGGCCTTCCCAGAAAGTAGTGGAGTAAAGTAAGGCTGCGTGCTGGCAGCTACTCTATTTGCAATATTCTTCACCATCTTACTCCAGTATGCCTTCAAGAACAACAGCGAGGGATATACATACACACAAGAGCTGATGGGAGATTACACAATATTGCCCGGCTTAGAGCAAAGTCCAGAATAAGGAAGATTTTGCCGCGCGAGCTCTTATTTGCAGACGATGCCGCCTTAATATCTCACCAGCAGACGGACAGCAGAACCTTGTATCCAGCTTCTCCGCTGCCTGCAAAGATTTTGGCCTGACCCTTATCATAAAGAAAACCAACATTATGGCCCAGGATGCTGCCTCCCTTGCCACTATCACCATTGACTACAACGACCCGGATGTTGTTGGCAGTATTACATATTTGGGACCGAACATATCAATCACCTTCTCAGTGGACGATGATATAAGTCTTAGATTGCTGCAAGTGCAACTGCGCTCTAGCCCAGCCACCTTCATTATACAATCTAATAAGTTTGGGGCCCTTAAATCATTGGGGGACCTGTCAGGAGTACGAGAATCACAGATGGCGAATGTGTGTTGCCTAAATGATCACGAGTTCACGGGAATGATGTTTAGTGAACTGCGATCATGTGAGAGTTTGATCAGAGGACATGCAAAGGGTCAGAGAGAGACCAACAGGGGTACAGGAGAGACCAGCAGAGGTACAGGAGAGACCAGCAGGGGTACAGGAGAGACCAGCAGGGGTACAGGAGAGACCAGCAGGGGTACAGGAGAGACCAGCAGGGGTACAGGGGAGACCAGCAGGGGTACAGGAGAGACCAGCAGGGGTACAGGAGAGACCAGCAGTGGTACAGGAGAGACCAGCAGGGGTACAGGAGAGACCAGCAGGGGTACAGGAGAGACCAGCAGGGTACAGGAGAGGCCAGTCGGGTCAGAGCAGTCAGAGGGGGTGAGACTTGAACAGACCCCAAGAGGGTCGAGTTGGACCAAGGTCTACGCTTGTGAAATTATAGTATGTCTATTGGATGTACAGGAGCTGTATAATTGTGATATTTGTTTTTCTATGGAGAACAGCCAGTTCTACAACACAATAAACTTTGGATCGTTTTTGTATTAAGCGGAGAGTGAAGGCAATCTTTATAAATGTGAGACATGACAAGCCCATCAGCATCCCCTTTAATCAGCCATAGCACTTGCTGATTGGTCTCATCAGCCACACCAATACCTGCAAACAATAAAGATGAATATATCGTCTTTCGTAGACGGACAGTGCCACACATACATACAATCATTTTCAACTCTGGGACATCAGATAAGAGATCTCGTCCTGCCACATTGTGTCACTGTAGGATTCTGCCACATCCTGGCAGTATGAACAGGCGTAGGTCATGTGACTGACACACGTCAAGAGGTCAAGGTCCTCGTACTCCTTATCTCTGACGTAATAGTAAAATCTGCGATGCTTGGCGGCCAGCGCGGGATTTTCATTCTCAGCAGCCATCAAATTTCGAACCCATCTTTTCTCCTGCACAAACAGAAGGTACCCGTTTTTATAGCGCAGGAATTTGTCGCGAGAGTTCCTCAAGCTCAAGACCATTCCGTGCTCGAATGCCGTCATCATATAATGTTGCCCATCGTCACTGAGTCGTTCCTTGATGCTACTGCCAATGTCCAAGGCGTATTCCAGGAATTCTTCAGCTGATCTGGCAAAACGTGACGTAGTCGTCTCGCAGTCTGTCGTGGGCGGCGACTGCCTAAGGACGATCCTGTAGTGCACCAAAGCTGTCAGCACCTCCAGACGGAAGTCGTGGTGCCTGGTGATTTTCTTCAACGTTTTTTCTGCCTCCAAAGTTTGCTCGTATGCCAGCAAGAATTTTTTCCTGTCAAGAAATGAGCAATTAAAAAAATATTTAAAAAAAATATATATATCTGAAGTGAAGCATTGCCGGGTAGCGTTTGCTGGAAGATCTGCAATTGAAACCTATCTCGTCTATTGAATTAAAAATGTTTTTAAAAATTTTTTTTGACTATAAATCCTTTATATAGAATCTAGTTATAATATATACTACACATACAATACATAGTCTATCTAGATCTATAAGGATTTTCATTTTAATACGCAGGACAAAACAATCCAAAAAAAACCAACAAAATGTTCAATATAATGCGCACCGATCCTGAATATATTTTTAAAAAGTAATGTCAATATAATGCGCACCTTATTGCGTGACATGAAAGGTAGTTGAACATTTTAATACGCACCACAACAATCTATCTAAAAAATTAACATGATATATAGAGATAAATAAAATAATTTTAAAATTAAATAATCCAATCACTGTCCATTCGATCGATCTGAAATTTTGATACATCATTTTTATCATCGGCTTGAGTCTGCTTGCAAAATTTCAGCTCGCTAGCTTACGACAAAGTGGGTTAAAAATCGATCCAAAGATTTTTCGGCAAGCAAGCACGCACGGGCTTAGACACCACTGCTTAATATAAATTAATATAAATCATTTCTAATTTATTTACTATTGTAATATTAAAGATGGACAGTACGATCTACATGACAGCAAGCAGACCCCGCCTTCTTCTTAACTCTATTGGCTAAGATCAATGCATTTATCAATCAAGATCCCGATTTTAATAAAGATTATCCAACACACTGAAGCTGACTAATCGGCGGCAACAACTGTAGGTTTTCTATGCTTAAGAAAAAAAAAATATATAATTTTTTTAAAAAACTGACAAACTAAAATTACCTGGTTAAATTTACTATCCATGAGTGTATTACACTTTTATTTGGAAAATATTTTTTGAGCAGATGGCCCATGAAAAAGGAAATAAATTATTTAAAAAAAACAACAACCCATAATTGACTCACTGTTTAAAACTGATTTCCCCCAGGTGAGCCTTCGTCAGTGCCAGGTAGTAGAGAAATCCGCCGCTCTCTTGTTGCAAGGTGAGGGCCTTTTCCAGGTACATTTTGCCACATTCTGGTAACGGCGTGAGAACAACGATACTTATAGTGCTGGATTGACATATTTGCTAAACAAGCTATAGCTTAGGGTCACCACCTTCTTGGGGACTCCACAGATTTTTTTTTCATATTTAGCACTGACATAGAATATTTGGACTTGAAGAGGCCCAACATATATATAATAATAAAAGTCAGTTGTCTGTCCGGTTCTTGATAGCTATTGGTTCCTCAAACTCCTACAGACTCATACAGCCAATCAGTAGCGGATAAAATAACTTAAACCTCAATTACACATTGAACACATTTACGCGGACGTTCGAAATGAGTTATTTTTGGTAGCGTATTTTTGCCATCATTCAGTACTGTGTTCCCATCTTGAAATGTGTCACTAGTGTTACTCCTAGACAATATGTCACCGAAACGACGGCGGAACGTCACTGAACGGGTTTGGTTGCTCGTCTCAAATAGCTTAGGGCCCCTTCAAGTCTAAATCCAACCCTGTATGCATAAAAAAGTAAATAATTATTATTTACGTGTAATTCAATTATACCCTTTGGAATGGATGGATGACATCTTATGCCAGCGGTTCTCAAACGCAGCACGTCGGTGACAACTTTGAAGACCATCTATGAATTCTGTGTATCACTGATCCATTTTTTTGCCGCCTTCAATAGTTCTAAAGCGATATATTTAGGTAACTTCATTTTAAAACATAGTGGCACAACCAGAATATGCGAACCTGTAAATTATCGGAGTTTTCTTCAGATTTGTCTTCGTGGAGAAAGGCACCGTACTATACCAAGGATGAAAACGTGTTTATGATGTTGTACAATTTTAATAATCTCGTACAGAAGAATGACAACATCATCAGTTTGTCACTAAAGACCATGAGGGCCCCCGGCCGGAGTGGAATGCTCATGGATGTCCCCGACCCGAGAAGAACGCCCATAAATGTCTCTGACCTAAGTATAATGCCCATGAAAGTCCCCGACCTGAGCAGAATACCCATGAATGTCCCCGACCTGAGAACATACCCATGAAGGTCCCCGGACCTTAACACAATGCTCATGTAAGGTCCTGACCAGAACGAAATGAAAACAAGGTCTCTGTAACGTACCCAGCTTGTTTAGTCGAAACAAACACATGCCGATGTTATTGAGTGGCGCCACCATCTCTTGTGGACATATCTTCTCCAGGTGATTTCTCTCTGTATATGCCTGTAGGTACCAGTTCAAGGCTTTCCTCAAGTCCTTGTTACCTGCACGGAGAAATTCAAGGGAGATCAAGTTTGCCATAATAATAACCCAGAGCTTAATAGTTTCAATACGTTTCCAAAATATTTTGCCGCAGATAAAAAAAATTTTTTTTTAAATTGTCGCAAAGAATTCAGTTTGGGAAATTCTTTTCGTATTATTGAAACGAACATTATATACAGTTGCTTCAGTTTTTTTCCCCGGGCCCCATTTTGTATGTTATTTGTCTTAGTTAAGACTAGCAAAGAAGTCCATATAACTTAGTGCAATTCCTTGACTTGTAGCAACAAAGTGACTGTTATTTACCATTGTCTCCATACGTTGAAAAGAATATACCTCAGCCCTCGAACCCCATTTGTTTCACTCGCTCCTCACCTCGTTGTTCAGTTAGACCGACGTTGTTGAGCAGCATGGACAAGTCTGGGTGATAGGGACACCTATCACTGATCACGTCTAGAAGAGACATCAACTTATCTCTCGCTGTTTTGTTGTAACCTGCCAAATAGTAACCAGAAATCAGCCGTGGGTATCATTGGAGCGCTGGAAAGGCTAAGTATCTTTAAACATTTAAGTGTATCATTGGAACAATTGAAAGGCTAAGTATCTTTAAACATTTAAGTGTGTCATTGGAACAATGAAAGGCTAAGTATCGCTCTGCATACAAGTAAAAATACTAAAAAAAATTTTAAAACGTTATTTGAATTTTATATCCTGCAAAATGACACTAGAAATGTCTGGATCCGTACTGGTAACTCTTGATAAAAAAAAATAATTAAAAGATATATAAATTATGCTGTGATTGGCTGAGGTATTTTAAGAGCTAAATTCACGCAGTTTGGTTGGTTGGGAAGGCAGGCAAACAATAGACATTCGATTTAAAGTAGTAAATAATGCTGTTTGTAAGTCAGCATTGTCGAAATATTAAGTGTTTACTCAAAAAATACTACGCCTAGCCAGTTGTCGCCGCATACAGGGCGCCACCGCATAAGGGAGTCATCAGTTAGAGGGTTGTTGAATATCATTATAAACAGGGATATTATCATAAACAGGAATACCATCATACCCAGGAATACCATCATACCCAGGAATACCATCATACCCAGGAATACCATCATACCCAGGAATACCATCATACCAAGGAATACCATCATGCCCAGGAATACCATCATACCCAGGAATATCATCGGCACGGTGTGAAACACTTCAGCAGTGATGTCGTTCTCCTGACGCTGCTGTTCAGAGACACTAAAGATCATGTCGGATTGGTTCGGCAAACAGCTGCCAACCACATTCCTGGAGCTCACGAAGTACCTGAAAACATATAAGGAAATCTCTTCGATCTTAGACAGAAGATTGTTAATATACCAAGGCCAGTAATTTCATTGCGTTTCGGAGTTAAAAATAGTACTGATTATCTCCCTTGAGAGTACATTTATTTAACATTTACTCAAGAGAGTTCGGGTAGTCTCCCTGCTTGTAAAGGATAGTAGCCTTCCTGACCAGTGCCCATTTGTAGAAGTAAGAGGCTCCCATTCGACTCAACAAATCAATGGCCGAATCCAGGTGTTTCTCTGCCAACGTCCAGTTAATTTCTGGAGAAAAATAAATGTACGCATGAAAATGTTGTTGACATTAAAAAAACAACAAAAAAAAAAAAACAGTTGTTAATACATCGTCTCCTTCCATGGGATTTAGGTACAGAGAACATTAAAAAAAATGTTTTCATGATAATTCCATTGTATATCTGGAACTTGTACTGAGTTATGAGTGTGTGAGGGGTGGAGAACGAGTGGTTAAGAGAGAGGTAGGGAAAAAGATGTAAGTAAAGAAAGAGAGAGAGAGAGAGACGGGGTAGAATAAGAGAGCGTAAGAGGTAGAGGGAGAATAACTGGACACTGGTCAGCATATATGTAATGGTTGTTTAAGATAGTTGGACATAGCCAGCACATATGTAATGGTCGTCTAAGACAACTGGACATTGGTCAGCACGTCTATAGTGGTCGTTTAAGAAACTGGACATGGGTCAACACGTCTATAATTTTAGTTTATGTAAACTCAACCGAAAGAGAGACAGAGGAAAAGAGAGAGAAATGAAGAGAAACGTTGAGGAAACGAGAGAGAGAGAGAGAGAGAGAGAGAGAGAGATATGTGGAAGAGATAGAAAGGGTGGGAGAGAGGTGGAAGAGAGAGAGATATATATTTAAAAAAAGAGCTTCCGGTTTTCACGCGTTACTTCTGTAATTTGATTTCTGTTGGTGACGTCAGTGCTTACCGTGACCCGAGGCCATCAGCTGACCGAGACACGCCTCTAGCACCGCCTGCTCCAGGGGCGTGCCGTGTTCTCGTGCCCTCAGCAGCAGGGCGCCATAGAAGTCTTTGCTTTCATTGGGGAAACCCGTCATGAGAAGATGTCTGGCTTGAACCGCGACCTACGGATACAGGGAACAGCATGTTCCGTTACAGTGATACAGGGAACAGTATGTTCCGTTTTAGTGAATCGGGGAACAGTATGTTCCGTTATAGTAAATCAGGGAACAGTATGTTACGTTATAGTGATACATGGAACAGTATGTTACGTTATAGTGATACATGGAACAGTATGTTCCGTTAAGTGATACAGGGAACAGTATGTTCCATTATAGTGAAACAGGGAAGAGTATGTTCCGTTACAGTGATACAGGGAACAGTATGTTCCGTTATAGTGAAACAGGGAACAGTATGTTCCGTTACAGTGATACAGGGAACAGTATGTACCGTTACAGTGATACAGGGAACAGTATGTTCCGTTACAGTGATACAGGGAACAGTATCAGGGTTGCCAACTCAATAAAATTAACATTTACTGATAAATATAAGAACTCACAAAAAAATTTACGGACAAAAACAATTTTTTACGGACCCCTTGAATATAAAATGTTGACCTTAAAACGAACGAATATGAAGCATAATCAAAGAATTGTAGCTAAAAAATGTTTGGTATCCATGCTCATATTTTATAACGTTATTTTATAGTATGACATTCAGCATCATTGACAGTGTTTAATTCGTCCTGCTTATGATCATACATTTACACCATCGATCATTGTGGGAGTAATTTTTTCCGGTCCATTTCTCAGAGTTAGTAAACTTTCCAACACTGGAGTAGACAATTTGTTTCCTAAGTTGGTTTTCAATAAAGTAAAGCAGGAAAAACGTGTTCTACTTCTACTGTTCCATGTGGAAGCGCCGACATTGTTTATGCAAACTTCGAAAGTAGCGGAAATCAGTGCTCTTGCTTTAGAAATTTCTAGTCATTTGTCCGATTGGATGCCAGAAATCATCATAACCTCCATCGGCCTTGACATTGCTTACATCCGCAACTTGGTAATCAATAAACTCGGCCTCTAAACAATCAAAATCTGCTGGAGACGCAATTTGTAGAAAAACCTGGGCCAGTTCCAAAATTTCCGACTGTTTCACCGATATGCTGTTAGTGGGTTTTAGTACTGACATGAGCTTCAGCAACCCGGTTGCTTATAGGCATTCTTTTCTTAATTGCACCGAATGCATTGGTATAAACAGAAGAACAGCAACATAAACTTTTCAACAGTCGATGGATCATCTAATTTTTTTTTTTAAAGCTGTAATTTAGTTTGATAACCAATGAATAATTTATCGCGTGATTTAAAGTTTGTACTTTCCTCGCTGTCCAGAAAGCTCTCACAGTTTATTAATAGAGTGTGGCATGCCATTAAAACAATTTATAAAGTAAAATTTGACTCAAGAAAATGGATATCACAAACATGATTTACTGTTTTTTTTTAAACGTTGATTTTCCACTTTTTGTCAATTTTTTTACGGACGTGTAAAATTTTTTACGGAATTTTACGGAGAGGCAATTTTACAACAAATCTTTACGGACTGTCCGTAAATTTACGGACGGTTGGCAACCCTGAACAGTATGTTCCGTTACAGTGAATCTAACCATTATAGACATGCTGACCAGTTTTAAGTTATCATAAAATACTAGGGCTGCGGAAATTAACGATTAATTAATCTATTTATCATTAAAAAAATTATAAGATTAAAATTAATTTGATCGATTAAAATTCAATTAAAAATTAAGATACTATTTCTATTTTTTCCCCTCTAATTTATTAATAATTTATCTTTTGTATTTCTTACCTGCCCTCGTGGTATTATTATTTCTTTACACGTGCACACGTAAACAAAAAGGTTTTTCTTCCTTATTTCTTGCATAGCAGAACGAATTTGTTGTAATATTTCAAAAAATTAAAAGTTGAGTTTGAGAGCCATGGAATAACCACGACTTAACGGGATCTAAATGTATATACGTTATGTATGCGTTATATAAAATATAATTAATCGAAATTAATCGATTAATCGATATATTTTCAGTTTAATCGAACAAATACTTTTAATCAGTACCAGCCCTATAACCTACCATTATAGATGTGTTGCCCAGTGTCAAGTCATCATAAACAACAATTATGCACGTGTGGTCCAGTGTCCAGCTTTCATAACAAACTCAAACTATAACAAGGAGACACTTGGGTTCTCCTGGGCGGACAATCCTTTCAGCCGCAATCACGAAACAAATATTCAAGCTTAAGATATTGTTGTTTTAAGGAGTAAAACCCCACCCTACCGACCGAGGCCCTCTCCAACCATATTGTTGTCCCCATCCACTCACCTTCCTTTCCCGATCCCACTCACTTTCCTTTCTGAATCCCCCCCCCTAAATCACACCGATCTCCAAATCTTTGATCGATTAATTTGAACTCTTTTCAACATAGCTATTAAATCGTATGCCCTTTAAACAGACGTTTCACACATCGTTTACCTTTAAGAACGCGCGATACGTGCCCGATGTACAGGTGATGGCCAGTTCCAAGACGTGCCGGACATGGGGCCACTCGTCGGCCAGGCACGCGTACACCCGACCTTTCTTGCCATGCAGACGGATGTTCTTGTCAGCATTCTTTAGAACATGACACACGTAGGTGGTGAAACTGAAAGTAGGAGGTGGTCATTGGTCAGTCTTAATGACACACGTAGGTACTTAAACTGAAAGTAGGAGGTGGTCAGTGGTCAGTCTTACATGACACACGTAGGTGGTGAAACTGAAAGTAGGAGGTGGTCAGTGGTCAGTCGTAATGACACACGTAGGTACTTAAACTGAAAGTAGGAGGTGGTCAGTTAGTACATGACACACGTAGATAAAGTTTGGGGGCCATCCATAATGACGTCACGTGCTAGGGGGCGGGTGCGTTAAAGAAATGTGACGTCACATCAAACTACTTAAAATAAAATTTCCACTTTAATAATTGATAGCTTGAAATTTATTTTAGTGGCTTCACGCGTGTTTCGATATTAAAGTTCAGACTTAAAACATATTTAAATGCTTTTAGGGGGTTGGTCCAGGGGCGAATTAAGACTGCATGGGGCCCCGGGCTGCAATCAAAAGGGCGCCCTATCCAGCAAACATCTCTTAAAATAAAATGATTGCTAACAGCTAACATAAGACTGTAACTCAATAATAATAATGAAAAAAGAAACGAACACAAAGAAATAACTGTTAGAAGTGTTCGCCGATATGTTACAATTGTATATATACATATATATGTATATATACATATGTAAATATATATACATATGTAAATATATATATATGTATATATGTAAGTTTGTGACGATCTGTCGGCTGAGATCTGAGATTTTGTATTTTCTCATATATACCTATGATTGGCTAGAATTATCAAATTTTTGAGAAGTGGGAAAGGATTTCATTTTACCTGTTACAGGACTGGTCATTTATTGTCTTTCCGCACCTGGTAGGGCATTTCGTGACGTAGTAAACCAGAAGCGGGTGGACGGCGACTCTGTTGCCTGGGACTGGCCGCAGCACGTGGTTGTCGTGCAGACGTCGGAGGAGCAATGAGAGCCATTGGTCAAAGCGATATGTGTTTATATGATGTCTTAGGAACTCGACCAGGTGCTCTAGTGAGACAAATAACATCAAAATTTCCTTCTAAAAATTATTTTATTTTACTGCAATATCTTATTTTATCTTATCTTATCTTATCTCATATTATCTTATCTTATCTAATCTTATCGTATCTTTACACATCATTTATCATTACAGTCCACAGACGCTTACTCTAAACAGAAATTCAAAAATTGTTGCGTCCTATGTTAGTCTGCGCTAATGAATGTCTAGTCGTGCCTTGTATTAGGGGTTTGAGTATTGACAGAGTGCTGGGTTTCCTTGCTTGTTAATTAAGACAAACCGTTGCACAACCGAATGTCAGACGGGGAAAAGCGGGTTTGTATCAATATAACATCTATATTTTGTAAGTGTATGTAACACATGTAAACTGACCTTCGGTAAAAGTGCTATAAATAGAACTGCTAAAGTAGGCGAGCAGATCTAGGTCAGACTGAGACAGCCAACCGTCAACGTCGGTCAATCTCTTCCCAAACACCATGGACAGAAAGTCTGTGTCCACGCAAACACGCTTCTCCAACTGTTCGGCACTGCATCTCTTTTTCCCGCCGTCCACAAGATATTCCTCCGCCAGCCTAACCACAGCCTCCGGAACACACAACAACTTCTGACAAATCGCTACATAATCCGCAACGTTCACTCCAGGGGCGTGGGACTCGAGGAGGAGCTTGATGTCGACGGGATCCGTCAAGAACCCAACCTGGACCGTCTCAGTGTTGAACCCAGAGATGGGGAACCTCTTGAAGGTCGTGAACACGACACTGCAGACGACGTTCTCCGAACTCCCGAGTTTGTGCAGCTTGGACAAGAACGAGGCGAACTCGAGGTCACGGCCCGAGGTCCTCAAACTCTCACACTTGTGGAACACGAAAACGTGATGGTGCGTGCTGAAACGGACCATGAGCTTCCGAACCCGGCACATGACGTACGTCTCGGTTGCTACCTGAGGGGTCAGGGTTGTTTGTTGGGTCAAGGACACGTGAGGCGAGTTGGCGAGGACGTCTTCCACTCTGGGCAGTCGCTTGCACACAAACGAGTGGTAAATAAGACCATCGAGATGACCATTGGTCAGTGTCGTTTTTAGTTCGTGAATAACCTTGGATACATTTTTTGAAATTTAAAACAAATTGGGAATTTTTTTGGCAATGACAAACACAAATTTGGCAGTTTTTAACAAGAGCTATCTTTAAGTTTACATATTGGAAATATCAAAGATCTAAATACACGTGGAAACAAAAGCGCGGACACAATTAAATGATATCTGATCAAATTCAATTATAATCCACTTTGGACAGATTAGTCTATATGTGGTTACACATCACTAGACACAAACACTATCCATGCATTATATGGCAGAGTTTTGTTTACATCCACTTCCATCACACTCTTAAAAACCTGTCTTTCCTATAAAAATATTTAACATAATTCTACACGTGGGTACCCTTGCGCATTACCTGTTCCACTAAAGTTGACTTTCCCGCCATGGGCGGCCCGCACACTTGGGTGACTCTCCGCGACATCAAAGAAGATTTCAGCCTCGATTTCACATCTGCTCTGATGCTGGGACACCCCCCTGATTGAGCCGCCTCTGCTTGCTTGTAGAGTGATGGCGTTCGACATTCTTCGTGCAAATGAGGGCGAGCGCTAGACGGTGTCCCCCCTTGAGCTGGTCGGGCGTCGATACACGTGTGCTGGATGTCTGTATCCGATACCTGGCGTACCACAGCCACGGGGCTCAAGGTATCGATACACGTGTGCTGGATGTCTGTATCCGATACCTAGCGTACCTCAGCCACGGGGCTCAGGGTATCGATACACGTGTGCTGGATGTCTGTATCCGATACCTGGCGTACCTCAGCAACGGAGCTCAGGGTATCGATACACGTGTGCTGGATGTCTGTATCCGATACCTGGCGTACCTCAGCCACGGGGCTCAAGGTCTTGGGTTTATGGTGAAACAGCTGAGAAGACTTAGCACGCTTCTGGCCTCTCACCGTTTGTCTTTTGAGTCTGCATTTGGAGACAACGGCATGCGCCGGACATTGTATGTTTGAGGAAACAGCGCCACGAATATAGCCGTGCGTGACGAAAGTAGGGTGAATAGCATGTCCGCCAGCGGGCCGGCAACACTCCGAGCTGGGGATGCGACTTCGGGGGAGCTCAAGTGCGCACCGCGCACACCGAGTCGCACTGTGGGGAAAATCGGGAAATACCGCATCTTCATTTGATGAAGTTTGACCGTGGTGTGGTAACAAATCCTCGGTTAACGGTAAAACCATACCCCCTGCTGGTTGATCCCCCTGTTGGTGTACTACGGTGTGAGAAGACTCTGGTAAGTTCTGGGCTGACTTTGTCGGTACGCTGGCACAAAGGGCGGATACGTTTCCTGGTTTCGTTCTCGAGCGAATCGCCTTCTGCACCAGCAGCTGCTGGCTCATCGACTCAATATACAGATGACCGCCACTGCGGCCACCGGCTACTGAAGACAAAGATTTTGAGCCTGGTGTTCGGAACTGGCCTGCAACAAACCGTTCCATTATTTTAAGTCACGTGATAAAAATACAGGTCCATTAATATCCCACGATTCTCTCTGCTGACAATTTATGGATCGTGTAACTGTGGGGAAAAAGTATTTAGGCTTAAATGGGAATGTTGAATCAATAAAATATAATAAAGAAATAAATTAATTTAAAAGAACTTTAAAACGAATTCAGAAAACAGAATAAATGGAAGCTAACCAGAAGGGAGTTAGACGGGAATAGTTCAGTTATTAATTTTAGATACATTTTTAGCCCCGGTATCTAGTTAAATAAAAATTCCGAAACTATTTTATTCCCGTCAGCCATGATATCACTTCCTGTTGTATTTGTTTGTTTTTTTCCCACTCACATTATTTGTAGTAGGTTTCAAGTGGCTGTCTGTCTACCATCCTATAAACTCCACATAGTTATTATATACAACAGTAATTTTAGCAGCTGTGTGATAAACAAACTCCTGCATCATACAATGCACGGAGACAATAAAATCACCACGTGTATTTAATTTATATAAGGGGAGTAACTAGGGAAGGTGGCCCGAGTATTCGGCCCCCTCCCCCCCACGAGAAAAATTATACAGCTTTCCCGAAACTCCCCTCCGCCCCATTTTAAAAATAACTTGCTTCTAAGGGAGGATCGGTGCCCATGGGTACTCTCTCCAATTCAATTCTGTTCAGTGGTGTAGCAAGAGGAGCATCTACAGCGCTAAAATGAGGATAAAACATCACAATATAAGGAATGAAGAAGGGCAAGATATTAATGAAACGCGGTTGGTTCTCAAATGTTATAATTTGTCGCCGAGCGCAAACTATTCTAGTTAAGCCTCTTCTTCTGTTCTATAGATGAAACACGTTATATTTGTGATTGTACAACTGATCACTGCCCCTAACCTTCTGTCCATCTAAACACGTTATATTTGTGATTGTACAACTGATCAAACCCACCAAAAATGTCTGCAATACTCTGTTTATATTTCACAAGTGGTCAAATAGTCGATTGTAATCATAATTTCTGCGTTATCTATCCCAGCAACTATGTCCTGCATGTCAACACTTACTTTCTGTTACTTGTCCTGTCAACACTGCCCCTTACCTTCTGTTCTAACAGAGACTGTATCTTGTCAACACTCACACTGCCCATTACCTTCTGTTCTAACAGAGACTGTATCTTGTCAACACTCACACTGCCCCTTACCTTCTGTTATAACAGCGACTGTATCCTGTCAACATTGCCCCTTACCTTCTGTTATAACAGCGACTGTGTCCTGTCAACATTGCCCCTTACCTTCTGTTCTAACAGCGACTGTATCTTGTCAACACTGCCCCTTACCTTCTGTTATAACAGAGACTACGTCCTGTCAACACTGCCCCTTACCTTCTGTTCTAACAGAGACTGTATCCTGACAAAACTGCCCCTTACCTTTGTTCTAACAGCTACTGTATCTTGTCAACACTGCCCCTTACCTTCTGTTCTAACAGCGACTGTATCTTGTCAATACTGCCCCTTACCTTCTGTTCTAACAGTGACTGTATCTTGTCAACACTGCCCCTTACCTTCTGTTCTAACAGCGACTGTGTCCTGTCAACATTGCCCCTTACCTTCTGTTCTAACAGCGACTGTGTTCTGTCAATACTGCCCCTTACCTTCTGTTCTAACAGCGACTGTATCTTGTCAATACTGCCCCTTACCTTCTGTTCTAACAGCGACTGTATCTTGTCAACACTGCCTCTTACCTTCTGTTCTAACAGCGACTGTATCTTGTCAACACTGCCCCTTACCTTCTGTTCTAACAGCGACTGTATCCTGTCAACATTGCCCCTTACCTTCCGTTTAGCTGTCACTGTATTTCGTATATGTCACAGCAAGCACTTGATTCAAGTTAACCGGAAGTGAATTACCCATTCAGATCAAAGGAAAACTCTTGTCCACAATTAGAATCTATTCTAATTCTAAATTTAAATATTTTTTTATGGAAAAACGAGCGATCAATTTATTTTATTAAAAACTAAATCACACAATTACCGGTGACATCATCATACACCCACAAATTAAACAAAGATAATTTAATAATTCGTATTTTTCTGTTGGCCTTTTTTAAGTTTTTCCCAAATTAATGTTTACTTTTGAAAAGTTATTAAACCGTAAATTGATTGAACCTTCTGGCTCGTTATTTTTCGGCTCTTAAAAACTAAACCATTTATGTTCAACAACCAATGGAGTTCGACACTTTCTGTAACAAACATTTAGACATAGATCTTTGGACCACTACTTTGGACAAAGATCTTTGACATATATCCTTGGACATTAATATTTGGTTATAGACCTTTTGGAGGGGACTTTGGGGCATTATAGACTTTAGACACATGCCTTTTGGCACAGAGCTTTGTTGTTTATGACAATAGATAAAGATTTTTGTTTTTTTCTTGCATACGTAATTAGAAAAGTGTTTTTATACCTTTGTCTATTTAAATGTTTTATTAAGTTATATTTATGTTGTAATTCAAAAGTTCGAATAAGTGTATTAGTATTTTGCTTTCCTCTAGTGTTTCAAGGTTTAATGATTTAACTAATGGTCAGTTTTGAATATTCTCCAGTAATGAATCTGACAGCTCCTTTTTATTTATTTTTTTCTACTTTATCATTGTTTTCTTGGCTGGCTGGGCCCCATACAGAAGATGCATATTCTAGTACAGGTCTCACCAAAGTGAGGTTGCATTTTAGTTTTATAACCTTATTACAACTGTAAAAGTTTGTGCTTATAAAGCCTAAGGTTTTGTTTGATTTTTTAAGTACTTAATTAGTATGGGATTCCACGATAGTTTCTCATTTATTACTAATCCTACGTAAGTAGTTTGGATTTTTAGTTTGGCTTGTTTTTTTTTCCATGAATGAAATAGTTTGAATTTATTTGTTTCCTTTTCTTTGTTACTCTTAACAGTTGACACTTTTTTTTGGGTGGAGAGACATTCTCCAGTTAGTTTACAATTTTACTAATAATTCATCTAAGTCTTTTTGCAAAATTTTGATGTCTTGTTCTGATTTAATTGTTCCATAGATTATACAATCATCAGCAAAGAACCTAACTTTTGTTCCTGTTGGATAAATAATCTATATTATCTTCTATATATATATATATAAAATCAAAGTATGTCTGTATGTGTGTGTGTCTGTGTGTGAGTGTGTGTGTGTGTGTGTGCTTGTCCTTTATAGCAGACTAAACCATTCATCCGATCGTCATGAAAATTTTTGAGACTGTTGAGTACCCTCCCGGAATGGTAACTGGCTACTTTTTTTCTCCATTTAACACTTAAGGGGCGCCGGGGGCCCATAATGTCATTTTTTGCTTATATGAGCTATATAAAAAAAATTAAGTAAGCGCTAACTACTTGCTATATTGATGGATCTTAACCAAATTTTGTAATTATATTCTTGATAGCCAATTTTAAAAATACCATAGTGCACTAAACTCCTAATGGCAACTCCTTCGGGGCTGGGGGCCCAAAATATCTGTTTTCGTAAACGTTTAAGATTTTATTCCCCAATTCAATTATTAAAGGTCTTGACAAATAATGATAAATGTATCCATTATTAAATACAAATAAATAAATATCCCTTACAGACCATGAAGGTCCATGGGAGCAAGTGAAGTAGCTTTCACAAGTTTCATTGGCCACTAACGAGCATGGGATTGTGTGGTTAGCACAATGCCCCGGGGGCCTTGCCAGATCCGCGGTTTGAGCTCGCGACACGGGTTCTTGCTGCGGTTCGGTAGTCCAGCTCGCTACAACTTAGACCACCGCGCCCCCTATCCATTTTTATCCAAATTAAAATAAATAGGTGTTTTGAACTTTTTATCTTGCCGTGATTGGGCCCTATTGCCCTTAATGTCGTTTTTTTCTTATATGAGCTATATTAAAATTAGTTTATGCATTAGCTACTTGCTATATTGATGGATTTTAACCAAACTTTGTGTATAAATACTTGATAGCCAATATTGAAATACCATAAGGCACTAAACTCCTAATGGCAACTCCTTCGGGGCTGGGGGCCCAAAATAACTGTTTTTGTAAACGTTTCAGATTTTATTCCCAATTTAGTTATTAAAGCAGTACACAGTTCTCACACTGATGCGCTCCAATGTTTTGGGACGATTTTTCAACTTTTTCCCCTCGTCACAAAAACTGAGACCCCTCCTCCATTTTGACGTAACAAAGCTTTGCCTCCCCCCCCCCCCCCATTAGAAGCCGAATTTTTTATTTGAAAATGAGCATGTTTCATATCACTTTCATGTCAATTAAGTGTTTATTTTGTGTAAGGCTGCACTCTAATATCGCAACACTCATTAAACCATGTAAAACAGCATTAAATAAATTGTAAATAATCAAATATTTAAATGGAACTTTTATTATTTTAATTATACGTTTTGATGTGACATCACATTTCTTAAACACTCGTCACAAGAGAGCGACCCCCTCTGCGCATCACCATTTGGAGCTTGGCGCCAAGAGACACGTGTTACTTATTCTGGACGCTTTTAGCGCCACTCATGTTACAGCGCGTGTTCCTATGTAAATAAAAATTGATGTTAAGCGTGGCGTAAGTAAGTTTGTTGGTTATTTGAATTTTTTTTTTTTAATGGATGTTTAGATTTTGAGGCGTAGAAACTATGGAGTAGGAGCATCTGCTTTCTATTGTCATGTGCGTTTTGAGGGCATTTGTACCCGAAGATGTGTTGCTACCGACCTGATTTTTTTAAAAATGCTGCTTAAATGTATGAGACGATTCCATGACTCTACACGAATTTACAGTAAATGGGTCTGAAAAAAAAAGCTGCACTTAGAACATCTACTTGGAACGCCATTAACACATTGTTTTTTTTCTGTTACCACTGTGATGACTTGACTGTTTTTGATCAATTACTTCAATGGCGGATTGATCAATTCTTTTTTTTTTGGATCGATTACTTCACTTGTTGGATTTGCTATACTGGGCGGATCGATTACTTCCCTGGTCGGATCGATTACTTCAATGATCAGATCAATTACTTCACTGGTTGAATCGATAACTTCAATGGTTGGATAGATTACTTCAATGATCGGATCGATTACTTCACCGGTCGGATCGATTACTTCAATTGACTACTCAGCGTGGGCATCATAAACTGAGATTGGAATGGCGGAGAGGGGAAGCGTCTGACACAAAAATGTCACTGTTCCTTCTGGAGAGCTCGTCCCAGCCAGTGATTGCACTTGGCAGGTCCTGTACTGTGTTCTCGTTGATATACGTGATGGAAGTGAAGGTCATCGCCTGACTCACTGTCACAGTAAGGAGGAGCAGAGGCTTCACCCATTGCGGTAGCTCATGGTATCACCTCTCAATGCTGACCCCAGAGACCTCCCCCGAGTCTGCCAGTGTCAAATGACGGGAGCATACAGAACTTTAATATTTTAGTATTTAAACCGCGTATTTTAATTTTTATGAAATATTTGAGAAACACTGATTTTAAAAAATAGCATAGTGATTGAAATAAAACTTTCTTTTAAAGAAATTTAACACAGTAAACACTCAATACACAAGAAAAAAACTTTATAATACACAATGTTTTTAATGTTTATTTTTTTTAAGAGGAAAAAAAATGTGCATGACATTGTTTGTTGTAATCGGTTATATGATGAAAAAAAAAGGAGGGGGGGGGGGGAAAAAAAAAAGTTAAAGCAATTAATTCAAAAAAAGAAAAAAAGGTAAATTCAAAAAAAAAAAAAGATTGTTTCATTTAATCATTAGAAATAAAAACTTAGATCGATAATGATAGATTATTTGAATATTTACACCATAAATAACTAAACCAGGAGCGGCTCAACTGATTCATTTCTTGCGGTGGATATTTACAAGATGGACGCGTCTTCTTTGTTTATAGTGTTGTTGGTCTGCTGACGGTGGCCTGACCATTGGACAAAAGATTAGATAAACAGCCTTTGGTCTTTTTCTCTCACCCGTCCCAGGGGTTCACTCGGTACATGACGGGAAAGGGAGACTACCACTTACTACTACTGCTACTGCTCTAAGTACAAATTAAATAAGAAAAAAAAAAAACAACTAAAAACACTATTTGAGTTTTGCTTCTTTTTACAATATTTATAAATATAAAGTGTATCTAATTAATTTGGCACAAGTTGAAATCTTATTTTTTGTATTAAAGTTAAAGATGAATAATAATTTTAAAGAATAAAAACCACAGCAAATAAAATCATTTACCCTTTAATAAAATCAGGAATTCAAAGCCTAACATCATAACATGTGCACATTAGATAAATATAATTTCTAAACTAAGAGAGTAAAAGATAAAACAACAACCTCCACTTAACATAGTAATGTTATTGATTTGATGTTACCCGTAGATATCAGATCTAGACTAATTATCTTCTCAAAAAGTCCCAATGGATGCTTAACCCCCCTCCCCACCCCAACACACACACTTTTTGCCCATTAGCTGGCCAGTGCATGGACTTCCAATTTAGTCAAGTAGTTCAGAGAACTCAATCTGCATTCAAGTTCTAAACATTAAAAGAAATCTCATTAGTGCTTAATTTACCGACTTTTTACATTAAATTTGATTATCAAAACGTCAAAATATCGCAAACCAGTCTATCAGTAGTATCAGAAATTTATTGAGATTTTTCTTTTTATAAACAGGGGTGTAACTGCCCTTCCGACCAACTTACAAATACGTCCCTTGTTAGTGATGTAAGACTTAGCGCACGTTACTTCAATAAGTTCGGTGATGACACACGGATAATACAAATAATAATAAGTTCACTAGAAAAAATTTAAGTTATTTTTTTGGTAAAGACTTAAGTTTCATTTAATTTTAATAAGAATATGAAGTTACGAAACCTTAAAAATCTGAATTAATTTTTTTAATAAAAAATACCAAAGTTACTATAATTCCTATTGCGCCTGCTACTACTGCTAATCATATATCAAAACATTTCAATTTGCTTAAAATCTCTAAGAACTTTATATTTTAAAAAAAATATTAACAAATAAAAATGTGATATTCTTGGAGGTTATATGCTATAAGTTACTAATCATTAATATTACTATATCGAATTCTTCTCATTGATCTTGCTCCAACAAATGCTATGATTACTATGAACTTAGTTCCCTCTAATCGCGAGTAACACATAAATACATGTACCAAGGAAGACAACTCTGAAAAACTGTGTTATATCCTGACAAAACAATGAATACTCCACAATCACAAACGTTAAGTACTCTCTGCCGGTGTGGATCACATGACATAGCATTGATTGAAAAGATAATAAAGTTTATGTCAAATTATTTTCACACCTTCCCCAAACAGTATTTTAATGTTTGACATATAATAAAATCCACTAGAATAAATACATTGACTTCAGAGTGATCAAATATACTTAACTTTTCTAGACGTGACTTTGTCCAATGCCTCCTTTAAAACAAAAAACAACATTTGCACAAAAAAAATATAAAAAAATATAATAGCAAACAATTTAAAAGGAGATGACAAGAGTGAATGATTATAAATTTGTTTGTTTATTTTATTTAAAAAAAAAAAAAAGGAAATGAAAAGAATACAAGACTACACCGATAGAATTTTGCCAAGTGGGGATGACTTCACAGCATTGACCAATGAAATTCTTAAGTAAAAAAATGATTACCCCATTTGCCTGCAATGTCCATTTATTTTTGTTGTTTTTTTTCTTTAAGAAGGATCAGGAGGTAACAATTTAAATGTTATTTCGAGATGACCAATCAAAGCAATAATATGTGACTATGTTTGTTATGAAATTGTGAAGCATTGTATAGAATAAGCTTGCAATAATATCAATTTAAAAAAAGGGAGTACACCAGAATAATGTGTTTTAAAAAAAATGTTTACCAAGTGGAGATAAATGTGTGTGATTGATAAAACCTGTACTGAGATTACACAAGTTACAATGATTAATCGGACATATGGAAGTCAACAGCTGACTTCATTCAAAATGTGCTTTAAAATATATTAGATGAATTTCAAAATACATATTTTTGAAAATTAAAAATTAAAAACAACAAACTTTTAGTGGTTTATAAAATTCCTTATTTAAAAGTTGACAAAAATTCAAAATACAATATCCTTAACAAAATTTCATAAGAGCAAAGTGTAATTTTCATATTTTAAAAACCTCCAGAATATTTACAAGTTTTAAGATGATAGAGAATTTCAAAAGCTTCAAAAAGAATAAAAGTCTGTAATACCATTATATTAACTCTAATGTAAAATATTTCTGAATGTGACAAAGAAAAGAGCCCTTGATCTCAAATACCCTGAAATTCATTTGGATTTTGAAAAAAACTTAAATCTCACCTGAATTTGAAAAAAAAAAAAAAAAAAACTTGCTTGAACTGTTCATGGATCATCAAATAATTTTAATACATTAATAATAAAAAGTTTTATATAAAAAAAAAAAAAACTGCATTCTTTTAGGCATTCATTTTAAAGTATAAGTATTAGGAGACAAGTAAAATTACATATTATATTATTAATCACATTAAGACAGACATACCCCAAATTTATAGTGGAAAAATAACACAATCAAAGAATCGTCAGTTTCAGAAAAATTCATATACATGTGAATGATTGAAATTATCTATTGCTTGTATTCTTTTCTTATTAAATCAACAATTAAATGGCATTTAGTAAGATAAAATGAAAAATAAATTTATTAAGGAAACCATATCTAGAAAAAATTAATTAGTCTTATACCAAAAAGTAAATTTTGTAATTTTTAGGAATAAAATGATATAAAAATTTGTTTTCACCAATAAATTTTAAAAAAATCCCTCTAACATTTTGGTGTTAATAACTACATATTCATAAACATTTGGGATAGTGAATTCCATAATGTCTTTATTTATTTTCAATTTAAAAAAAAAAAAAATTTGAGTGATATTAAAATACTTAAATCAAAGGCCAGTTTGAAAAAATCATTAAAATATCAACTAACTTTAACCTTTCGCTGATAAAATTCCTTCTTTTATTGCAGTTTTCACATTCTTGTTTAAGATTTAAATAAAATTTGTTGTTATTGTCAAAATTAATTTCAAAATTGTGTTTTATGACATCACAGAAAACTTATATATTTCTTTATTTAGACTTTTAAGTTTGGTAAATAAACATTTATTTATAATTATTGATCACAGGAAAAGGAAATTTTTAATGTTATTTCCCCAACTCGTTTAATTTATTTCTTTAAAATCTTTACAATAGATTTTAATACAACATTATTATATTATTTGGATCAGCATAATTTTTAAACCAAAACAAAATTTAAATAAAATTTAAAATTCTATTTGCATAGTGAACGTAAAAAAAAAATAAGGGAGGGGAAGGGGAAGAAAAGAACTGAATGTTAAAATAATTATATCCACAGCTGTGACTTGAGACATAAAAAAAATAACTTTCAACTTCTACTAAGCTACTGAGATCATTCCATTGTATGGGTACTTCTTCAGTACATAATAATGGATAAGTAATAAAGAAATTATCGCGCAACATTTACCTCCTGATTAATAATAAATAGCATTGGAAATGCAGCCGTTTCATAACAAGAAAGGCAAGCAGTGTTAAGTTTGTCATAAGCATTCACATCACTGACATGAGACAACTGGTCCCAACAGACACATGACACCATGCTGAAATAGATTTAGAAAATCTGGAGTTCAAAAAGCTCATGTTAAACTATTGAATTGTATCATAATGAGTTGGATGCGTAGATCAAATTTAAGCGATGTCAATGTAAAGCAATAGTACCTAAACTTTAATATTTTTTTTTTAGAATGAATGAATCTTTAAAATTGAAAAAATTGTATATAAAAATGTTATAAAAATGAAGAGTTTTGCATTTTTGTCTGTTTCCATGATTGTCTAAAACAAACTTGATCTAAAAAAATTCCCCAAAAACTGAAAATAAAAAATTATAGTAAGTTAAACTAAGGTAAGAATGATCTACATCAGTTGGTGTAGAAAAATTACAGATATATATACATTTTTATGACATGGCCAGGTAGGTTCATGAGGAAATACAATTTTGAATCAGCATGATGTTATGTTGATCTATGCAGCTGTATGTGGATAGCTTTATATGATTATGAAAATCATGTGGAAAAAAATAAAAATGACATTACACATAATTTATAAAAATGATATAGTTGGAAATGTCTATAATAGAAGACGCTTTCATGTATGATGTCTTGTTTTATATACACATATCAGAATATTAATTTCTGCTCATGACTTTGTTCTTTACGGGCCTTGTTAAGAAATGTGCATACATGAAAACATTACTAATAAACAAAAAAAAATTAAAAAATCAAAAGCAAACAAATTTTCTTGATAATAGTGAAGCAATAAGTGAAAAAATAATATGGAGTTTTGAATTATAAACACTTCAATTAATGTTCGTATAAGTACAATTATATTAATATTAAAAGCATATTAATATACGTGTAAATATGAAAACACACAAGCAAAATTTATTCCAATCCAGCAAAATAAAGCAGACAGCAACAACAACAAAAAATGGTGTTCAGGTTATGCTGACATTTTCATAATGGGGGGAAAGTGAGACAGATTTGAATATGAAGACCCATTTGGACAATGTCATGCTGATATGTGATTTGAACCCCAGCATTAAAAAAAAAAGTTAAATTGAAAAAAAAAAAGTATAGCAAAAGTTTAGCCTACAATACTTATCAGAGCTAAGTGTAGTGAATTGAATGGTCATAAGAAAGCCAAGCTAATTAAATAAGCTTTTTAAATAAGCTATTTTAAATTCTGGAACCAAATATCTTATCATGCCAACAATGGCATTATAATTTTACAATTCCTAGTATGTCAAATCAGAAATATTCAATGGCAAAATCTAAAGTCTTCCTAATACCTAATAGTTTACATTTTTAAAAAAAATGTTTCTTCAGGACTAAATATGGCTTTTTTTTAAATTTTAAAATGCCAATTCAAAGCTGGGGGTGCAGTGGTCTAAGTTGTAGCGCGCTGGACTACCGATCCGCTGCAAGAACTCGATTTGCGAGTTCGAGCCGTGGTACTGGCAGGCCCCCGGGGCATTGTGCTAACCACACAATCCATTGCTCGTTAGTGGTCAATGAAACTTGTGAACGCTACTTCACTTGCTCCCATGGACCTTCATGGTCTGTAAGGGATCAAATTTTTTGTTTTCAATTCAAAGCTACATTCAGTCTGAGGGAAAACAAAATAGACTAAAAATGAGTTACAGATGAAAGGTTAACATTAAAATAAAAATCAAGTTATGTCAGTGAAATGTAAGCATTTCTAAAACCTTTTATTATCTATAACTATAATAATATATTCCTCTGTCTGGAGGTCTTAAAGATAACATAAACAGTTTCTTGCCTGTATGTAACAATGAGGTGAAAAATGATTTATATCACAAAGAAGAACCAGAGTTAATAACACCATGTTAATATATGTATTTATTGAAATGTGCTTATATATATATATATATGTATATATATGTAGATAGATATATAAGGACACACAAATACATATATTAAGTATATATAAACTTAACAACAAGAAGTTTACAGTAGTAAGAACAAAATCTTAAAAATGAAACACGTGTAAGCTCATTGGCCTTATACAGTGACATCACCACACCATCATACCTTACACATGTAAGCTCATTGGCCTTATATAGTGACATCACCACACCATCATACCTAACAAACAAAACCATTTGCCTTGAACGGATCATACAGTTAGTTGGTCAATGCACACACCAAGGGTCGCATACTTTATCATACAACACCACATATAAAAGTCAGTTAAGACAACATATAAATGGGGCGTACAATTCTTACATGACCGACCCATTGACAAGTTGTCAACTTTCTTCCTTTTTAAAAAAAAATGTACATGATGTTATGAACTTGTCACACAATATGCACTCAATTCTGGACAGTTTAAATGATCCCCCCTGACATTCTCCATCATTATGAAAAGACACATTGAGACAAAAAAAATAATTATTGCTTATTTTTAAGATTTTTTTTTCTTATTAAATATAATATGGAATAGTGACAATTTGCATCTACTGATGGAAGATGCAATGTCAAGTGTACAAGTTAAATGTGGTTTTAAAAAAAGGACATGTTTTCCCCCATCACACGCCACTGAGACACTTAGTTACATTGGACTAAAATATGTTGGACAATATATTTAAGATAGTCATCATTATTATATACACATACATGCACATGGATATTTTTTTGAATATAAGAAGGGGTACAAAATCATTTGGTTGCAGATCAGATAAATGTAATCAAAGAATGCTTGGAAGCCTTCAAAGAATTTATGGGAAAAAAAAAGTATTTGAAAGATATTGTGCATGACACATCATCATTGCATCAATTGTACCATTCCATTGTGCATGACACATCATCATTGCCTCAAGTGTACCATTCCATTGTGAATGACACATCATCATTGCCTCAAGTGTACCATTCCATTGTGCATGACACATCATCATTGCCTCAATTACACCCCTTTAAACATAAACTCAAGAGCAAGTATAGTGCTGCATGCCAAAAGCTTACATTAAAAATTATAAATAGGCAAATGAACTTTAGATTTTTAACATAAATTGATGGTTTCCATTTTCTATTGTGTAGCTGCTACATCAGGAAAACAAAAGATGGTGAATATTTCCCAAGAGAAAACTCATCAAAATGAAATCAGTTGATAGTAAAGCCCCACTAATGATTCAACTGATCATTGTGTGTCAAAATCTTGACTGTATTATAACAAGAAACCAAGACAGGTAACTCTGAATTTAATGTGGAGCAACACAAAATTTTTCAATTATATTAAGGTCTCCCAAACCCTTTGTATATCTTTAGTTGTGTATATATATGTTTAATAGATCTAATTTATTAATTTAAGTCTCTTAAGCCAGTACCCATTTTACTGAAATCAAAGAACTTAACAAAATAATTTAATTTCGATAACATGATGGACAGAATTTGTGACCAAATCTTAGAAACACGTAATGTGAGACTTCAAACGAAGTTGCAGTTGGAAAAAATAAAAAAGTAGAAATAAAAAAATCACATCAGTCTTGTCTTTTAATATTCACGAATGGTAAACAAAACAACAAGCATATGACAATACTGAAAGATATAAATACCCTGTTCAGTTGAAAGATAGTAAAAATCCACACACATTTTCTTTATGTAAAACTTTCTTTTAAAATATAAAATGTCAATTGTTTTTTTTTTTTCAAAGAAACTTAAATATGAATTTTTAAAAATTCATTTTCTAAGAAAGGATTTGAAGTAAAATGTGTTTTTTAAAAGAACTCTTTAAGGTTTTATTACTATTATTTTAACTTGATAGAAATTTTTCAAATTTAATTGAGGCATAGATCTTAAATCAATTTGTTGTTTTGCTTTACATTTAAAAAAAAAAAAATGTTCCAAAAAACGTTTCCAAATACATAATGTAAATGTACAAAATCTGGTGTATACGATTCTGAGAGCATTTTATTATAAACACATCAGGTTATTTCCTAACTGTAAGAAGGGATCTAAGGAAAATATTTGCGTCTCTTTCACTTGGTAAACAATGATAATGACATGGGAGATCTCATGGCTGAGGGGCAGAGGAGGATCAATGTAATATCAAAATACAAGAATTTACAAGAAGTAAAACAATTGTAATAACTTCATAAGATAATGGAAGTCCCCAACATTACACCATGATTATACAGATAATTCATTACTTTTTGTTTTGCATATGGATTTAATGAGTGAAAACTGTATAACAGAATAGAAATAAAATGTTATGATAAAACTGTGCTTATTTTACTTTGTTTTAAAAAAAGAGGAATATAAATATATGTTCTCCAGGTGATCTTAAAAATGTTAAATTTGTGTACTTAATGGTTCATTGATTTGTAGCAACTTGACTGCTACCGTTTCAGATCTATAGCATAAAACCGAAGCAATAACTTCCAGGTTTAAAATTTGACCACAGAGGGTACAGTAACACATGATTACTAGAACAAAAATGTAAAAGATTATTTTATGCTTGATAGAGAACACATTTTTTTCAATAAAAATTACCCAATAAATAGTCGGGTTGAGACAATGGTCAAAATGAACAAATGAACAAGAAGTTAATGGGAATCAGATGCCACTTCATTCATATTCTTATCAAAAAATCATGTTTTTACTTGCACGTTATTTCACAAGAATTACATGTTAAAGGGAGTAAAATGTTACTTTAAAAAAGCTGGTTAAGTTTGTTTGTTTTTTTTAAAATCGTTGCTCCATAAAAACTAATAGCTTACCAAAATATACATTAAATAAAGACATAAGATAAAAATGGTATTAAATATAGTAATAGAGTATGCAAAGTGGTATATGTTTTGCTCTTCAAAAATTTGCCTGCGCTTCATTAATAAATAAAAGAGCTTCATTGCTTTTTTTCTTTCTTTCTATTTGAGATGATTTAAAAACTTGACGCAGCATCCGCTGGCTGATCCTCATTAGCAGGGCCGAGGAGTTGTAGCCTGATGGGATCTGCTCCAGCAAGTGTCATTAAAAGTTGCGTCCAGCTAGAAGTGCACTGGCCAAACCTGGGTTCTGATAATAGTGAAACAAACTTTATGGTTGAGAATTAAAAATTATGTTGTTATTGTTTTTGGTCATTGGTTATCACTTTAAGACTTTGTGTACAAAGTGATGTTTAATTGTTAATGATACATTGTTAAAAAAGCATATAGCTATGTTCAGTTAACTTTAGAGAAATGATGTTAAAATAATCATGGTAGTTAATTCATATTGTATAAAATCAAATTTTAGCAAAGCCCTAATCCTATTTTTGAAAAAACATGTTGACTGTTATTATTAAGGTCATTTTTCTTTTCATTGAAATTTTAAATCAATTATGTATCTAAAAATAAAGTAACAATTATTAACTTTTGTCTAATTGGAACATAAAGTTTTAACACAGCATCCATGAAATTTTATCACCACCAAACTGGTCAAATGATCAACTAATATTTGAAATATTGTTGAAACATTTCCCACTCTGATAGGCCAATGCTTTTTTTTAAAATACTTTCTTGTGTGACTTTATGAAATTATAATTAATGAATTTACTTTTTTATTCATTCCTATAAATAAAAAAAATGTTCCAGCATTTTTAAATATTTTTAAAAATATTTTCAAAATAACACATATTTATTTAATTATTGATAAGATTTGATAGGTTTATATTGTGTATAAGAAGACACTGAGATTTCCTACATCAGATAATATGAAACTTGCAATGGGCATGCATTGTTTAAAAAAAAAGGAGTGTTCATTACAAAAAATGAAATGTCAGCACATCCTTGAAATAAACATAAGCATGAAAAATACTGCTAAAGGATAATTAAATTATTTTTTAAAAGTAAAGAGTTCTATATTTTCTAAAGCACTAATATTAAACAATTATAAATACTTTGAGTTAAAGTAAAATTAATATATAGAATAGCTTTGTAATATCTTTAAATCTCTACTGTCTTTTAAAACGTCAAGCAAACTATAAGGGTCATCAACTTCTGTTAGTTGTACATGCCTGAAGTGGTGCATGACATGCGCTGATAAAAATATGCAAATTAATTCTATGTCTCTGTAATGTCTACTAAATGGCTTATAAGAAGAACATCTTTTAAACATTTTTTGCATCAACTGACGTTTAAAAAATATTAATTAATACAAATTGCTAAATCTTTAATTTAAAAAGTGGACTGTTGCCCTGAGGGAATATATCGAGTCAAATCAAAGTGGACTGTTGCCCTGAGGGAATATATCGAGTCAAATCAAAGTGGACTGAACACAAATTATGACTATGAGCATAACAAAAATCTTTAACCTTTAGCCAAGAGAAATCATAATTTTTTTATTTAAAAAATATTGATCAATTTAGAACATGGTTAGCTAAATATTATTTCATTGCTGCAGGATAATATTATAATTATATATCAAAATACAATGCATCTTTTGACAGGATAAAAGGAGTTTAGTTTTAAAAAATACTTTTTTTGTTACAATTAAAACAAAACTGACTTAAGTGGGATATCTTTAAAAAAAAAAAAAAAAAAGCAAATCATCAGGTTTATAAAAGCAAAAGGAGGGTAGTAATGGTGATATGTATCTCTGACTATTTTCAACATCAGAATAACTTTCCCCCTCCCCCCCCC
>MUZC01004239.1:1668693-1691099 GCA_002072015.1 Radix auricularia | reverse complement strand
CCCCCCCCCCCCCCCCCCCAAAAAAAAAAAGCTACGCTAAAATTTAAAATTTCTAGTAGCATCTATGAAATGAAGGTAACAACTAGAGAGTGATCTACATATTTAGTATGAGGTTACTGAGTGGGGCAGCTAGTGCTAATTGTTGGTACCTTGTCCATCTTTAAATCTTTTTTTACAACTATATTATTGTTCACCTTCTGTCAGTGGAAGCCAGCGTTATAAGTGGTAGCTACAAGACCCTGGCAACAACAGAGGGGAAGTTGGAAGGATTATTAGTGGTTTTCAATGGAGATGTATCTCAACTTATTTTTCAGTTCAGTTTTTTTTTTTTTTTTTTTTGTTTAAAAAAAAATTTAATATTGAAAAAATTGTAAAATGTTAAGTGTAATATTTGACATAAGATTGCCATTTAATTTTTAAAAAATATAAACATTTTAAAAAATATCTATTTAAAAATAGCTAACCAATAACATCTGCCTGTAAGTGTTTTTTTTTCTTGTGGGAATTTTTCACTTGCACGGCAGAGTTTTTTTGGTGTGAACTTTTCTTGTGTGAGATGATCTTGAGTGTGTTTTTCTTTTGTGAATTTTTTTCTTGTGTGAAATTTGTAACTTTTCCCTTTTATCTAGTCAAACTATAATTGTCTCTGATCAGTGGCGTCACTAGAGGGGTGCGGTGGGGGCGGGCCGCCCCGGGTGAAAACCATCAAAAGGGGTGACACCGAAGTGTAGAATTCTATATGTTCCCACTATGTGGCACTGGAAGATGCGGAGCAGTTCGATGGAGTAAGTCATGAGAGGGTGACGCCATGAACTACGCCCCCCCCAGGTGACACCAAACCTAGTGACGCCTCTTTCTCTGATGTCAAGATTAAAAAAAAAATATTTTTTAAGTCCAAATAATCTCTGCTATTATGTAAAATAACAAAATTAAAAAACCCAGAGAAAATATTTTTTATCCTTAAACAACAGATTATTAGTACCCCAGTCATTATCAAAGAGAGTCACTTAATATATTCTTCAAACAAGTTATCTTCTCACCACGGTCATCCCATATATTAACCCTAACTACTTAATACCTGTCACAGTCATCCCTTATATTAACCCTTTCTACTTACTACCTGCCCCAGTCATCCCATATATTAACCCTTACTCACCCTGCCTCAATTAATTAACCCTTACTCATCCTGCCCCAGACAATTAACCCTTACTCACCCTGCCAAGTCCAAAGGTAGCAAAAGCCCCAGGCTGTGGTGAGGTAGCAGCATTGTGCTGTATGTAGGTCACACTCTCCTGTGAGTACATGTCCATGGGAGTAGGGGGAGAGTTGGTGAATGCCCGGTTCATGGGGGAGGTAGTGGTGGGGTAGGATCCGAACCCTCCCAGAACTGTTGCTCCTGAGGAGAAAAGGTTTAAGCACTTATGCCATCAAAATAAAGAGCCTTAATTAGACAGGAGACTCGAGGCAGGACTCACCAAGTATATACAAGGATGCAGAAATACCTTTATAGCAGGTTGAACAAAATCTTTGCTGTTCAGTGTTGGCTGCATGTTCATTCACTCTTAGATTTCCGGAGATCACATCTTTTGGAAATGACCCATGACCTCTGGATTGACAGCTGGTTTCATTTTTACTTATACACAAAACACAATCAAATTTTGTTTAATCCTTTTCAATGCTTGCTACCACACCTGATCATCTTTAGAATCTAAATCAGCAGTTGATATGAACACTGAGTTTAATAACTTTGATTGTGTCTTGTACGCGGTGATTTCAAAATGTAGACAAGATCCAAGAAATATGGCGTCACTCTGATTGCTTGGTGCTGTGATGGTGACACTTCTCCTCATCACAATGGTTTTTCTACCTATGGCCCACACAGGGTCAAGCTTTAGATAAAAATCTCACATCTACTTAAAAGCAAAAGGTTGGCTTTTCTTATGGGTTGGCGACTCGCGATATAATAGATATAACGCCTCTTTGCAATGCTGTTTGTGCAATTTTATAATTTTCATAAATTGACATATATATATTTTTGCTTACCTTAATAAATTTTGTTTAGTGTGTTTAAATTAGATAATAACGATGAAATAATTGAATGTTCTGTTAAAAGTTCACTTTGAACCTAAAAAATTGACAATACTTGACATTTTTTGTTTATCTTTATCTATTCTGTTGGATAAGGGGAGTTGCTAGCAGAGAATATGGCTTTATGTATTGATTACCTCCCATGTCTTGATTGAATTTCCTTTGGGCTTTAAACTACTATGACAATTTATTTTTGTGAAAACTTGGTACAAAATTTTGAAACGTTTTAAGGAAATGTAATAGCATGTCATTAAGGGAAAATATCACATGCTAATAATTTTTAATAATAATAAGAGTGCAATGGAAATCCTAATCATCTGTTGTATGAAATAATTTGTTGTCTATAAGCGTCATAGCTATTCTATGGAAATGTAGTTTAATTAGAAAAATAATATTTATATTTATAAAGTTCTTAACCTCTAAATAAACTGATAGTTATAAATAAAAGCTGTATAATACGAGATGTAATACTACATGTGTGTTCTCCGTTTTGATAATGAAGATAAATGAAGACTTAGCTAAAATACTTGTGTGGCTGTGCGGTAATCAGAAGATTTAGTATTGACAATCTATTGCATGCCGTGGGTATGTTATGTTAACATCTGTTTTAGCTGGCTTAAAATAATTGTATCCTCACAGTCCAATGTCACAGTGTGATGGTTTTCTCTTTATATGCATTACATTCTATCCTGAAGATTGTTGTGTCCTTTGCTTATCCATGGTACATGTCTGGTCTTACATTTTTATTACAGTTTTAAATTTGGAGATTGAAACACTGTTTGACGATGATGTTTTTGGTTGCTTGATTATTGATATCAAGTTGTATATTGATATCAAGTTGTAAATATTGATATCAAGTTGTATATTGATATCAAGTTGTATAATGATATCAATTTGTATATTGATATCAAGTGGAACATATTGATATCAATTTGTATATTGATATCAAGTTGTATAAAGATATCAAGTTGTATAAAGATATCAAGTTGTATTTTGATATCAAGTTGTATAAGGATATCAAGTTGTAAAATGATATCAACTTGTATATTGATATCAAGTTGTATAATGATATCAAGTTGTATATTGATATCAACTTGTATATTGATATCAAGTTGTATAATGATATCAAGTTGTATATTGATATCAAGGCTAAGTGTTTTAAAGAAGCCTGTGTGTTTAATGCTCAGGAATAACTAGGACTAACATTTGGCCCTTTTTTTCTTCTCTTTTTCTCCCTAAGAACAAACAAACATTTTTTTTTCTCAGACAACTAACTGTTGTTTTTGTTACCAAACTAATCATTCATGTGTTATTATACTCATTTATATTACCTAACAAAGTAAATATAACCTTCAGACTTGTATATGTTACTTCCCGGCCATTTTGAATGTGTTGGCCTGTCACATAATTCATTTGTTTACAACAGGACAAGTAAAACAACATTTCAAGCAGCTTCATAGAGGTCAAGATTTGGAGTAAAGAATAAGAAATTATTTTGTCAAGAACAAAGTGTTTGCATAAAAAAAAAGAAACGAAAAGAAGAAAAAGAAGGTAGATTGCAATGGATGAAAACCCTAAAAATGGAAATAATGGTTGGCCTATGACTACACTACACACAAGATGAAATGGTGACAGCACATAATGGGGTAAAGATCTACAAATACTACAATGTTATCTGTTATTGAAACATGCAGCCATGGCACTCAGGTCAGAGGTTATACTGAAGCTTTTGCTTGCTGATCCCATGTTCAATGTTACAAGGTAGTAAGTTAGCAAAAGTAACTCTGTGCAAACAAACCCCTTACCACCCCTTCTTACATTTTACAATAGAAACATTAACGAATAGACTATTTCTATTTAGATAAAAAGAACACACACAAAAAAAAACAAAACAAAAAAACTCCACAGATGTATATGTGTTGAAACGTAGAAAATCCCTCAGGGAAATAAATGAGAAAATATACAACTTTAGTCAATTCCATCATGCAAATGACTCTGGTGAAAACGAAGTCTCTGGGTGGGGGGGGGGGGGGGGNGGGGGAGAATATCTTCATTACACTTAAAATTCATTAATGGTAAGAGAGAAGTTTGAGCAACAAAGAAAGTAATTAAAATGGCCCATTAGAATTAATCTGACAGTATGAATGCGGATGTTAAAAAATAATTTGCTTGTGCCCTGTCAAAAGACACTGAGTAAATTGCCATGGAACAAAACTTTCTACTGTGTCCTTACAGCGGGATGTGAGAAGCTCTGACACTGACTGCAAACATAAATTAGTGTTTTATAGATCGGGAGGGGGGTGGGGACAATGCTTAATTTGTGTATACAACAAAAACACACCTTCTCTTTCTGACATGTTTACAAAATAAAACATTGTGTTTTTATTGGGGATGGCATGCACTTTGAGATCTTAAGAATATGCAAGTGTCTGAGAAAATAGATTTAAATAATGTATCAAAATACAATTTTTAATAACATTATGTGATTCAAACATTATTTTCTTAGCAGGTAGCAGTTACTAAATTGTATAATGCTATACTCATTTTGCGAGTCACCGAACATATGAATTTAATAATGTGCTGGGTCTTATTAAGAGTTTCATTTCAGAGAAATCCACTGTGTGTTTAAAAGAAAGAACAAAGACATAACAGATGGACATAGATTAAACAGATGGACATAGATTAAACAGATGGACATAGACATAACAGATGGACATAGATTAAACAGATGGACATAGACATAACAGATGGACATAGACATAACAGATGGACATAGACATAACAGTTGGACATAGACAACATCAAGGCACCCACCAACAGTGTGACCTGCTGATCTCGACATGGACATAGACATAACAGATGGACATAGACATAACAGATGGACATAGATTAAACAGATGGACATAGACATAACAGATGGACATAGACATAACAGATGGACATAGACATAACAGTGTGACATAGACAACATCAAGGCACCCACCAACAGTGTGACACAGACAACATCAAGGCACCCACCAACAGTGTGACACAGACAACATCAAGGCACCCACCAACAGTGTGACAGAGACAACATCAAGGCACCCACCAACAGTGTGACACAGACAACATCAAGGCACCCACCAACAGTGTGACACAGACAACCCACCAACAGTGTGACACAGACAACATCAAGGCACCCACCAACAGTGTGACACAGACAACATCAAGGCACCCACCAACAGTGTGACCTGCTGATCTCGACATCGATTCTCTCTGGAGGTGCGAGGCGGTGGCTAAAGTTAGAGCTGTGGTCCCGTTATCGTTACGGTGGGTGAGAGATGGAGGGGCAGGGAGGGCCAGAGGGGCCGAGACTACTGGGTTAGCACCAAAATCTGCATATGCCGCACCAGGGTTGGCCATCATGGCTCTCTCAGAGCCAGCAGGTGACAAGGGGAGGTAACCATAGCCAGGGACTAAAAAGTCAAAAAGGAAAAAAAAAATGTGTCATTTTTTTTTTTTGGTTTACTACAACCAAACTTTAACATTGAGAAAGAATTATTTCACCATTTGCATGATGATTAGAAAGTTTTTAAATTAAATAAAATTCACATTTGATAGCGTCCCTGGCTCTGGCGTTTATATGCATGGATTGACTATCTCTATAATTTCAACACACAGACACATCATGAATGGATCAAATGAAGGAAAATTTTGGTTCTATCATAGATGCAATGTAGTTCTGTGTATAGAAATCTCAATTTCTTTGACTATTTTTTCATTCTACATTTAACTTAAACAATTTTTTTAGCACAATTTGTTGAATTTTGACATATTTCTGTTATGTAACCAAAATGACCCCAAAAATGTCTTTTAAAAAAAAATTATTTAGTAACTAAAACANTATATATAAATTTTTTTACTGCAGTTGAGTAATAGTTCATTCCACTTTACTTTCCCAGGACAAAAAATTAAGAAATTAAAATAAAAAATTACAAATGGGATCTTCTGACTTTTGTTGTTTAAAGATTAGATCACTAAAATAGAAAATTAAGTTTAAAAAAAAAAAAAATCGACTAAGACTTCTACTTTTGTATGACATGCACAAGAAGAAATTGAGTTATAACATAAAGAGCTACAAGCAGCTACAACATACCATCATTGCTACCGACTAAGTGTTTTACTACCAAATGCATCATCAACGGATGGGCTTGACCAGCAAATAGATTACAGCGCTCATTCATGACTTTATACGACTAGATGTGTTTGCAGTTAAGATTGTATGGGTTTTTTTTAAAATAATTTTTTTTTTTTTTTTTTTTTTTTTGCCATTCCATGCAATAAAGCCAGAGAGCTAGGAGACATTTTTTAACCCCGACAGCAAAAAGAGCCATCTGTAGCTATTTATAACAATGCTGATGGCTTCCTTTCATTGCCAGAGGTTTAGAATTTAGAAGGTTTTCAAGTGAAATTGATCAAAGCATAGTTCTCAGAAATCTTTTTTTAAGTTTAGAAATAGACTCTGATCACTTTACCTCAAAATTTCCTCATACATAAATGTTTTTTATTGATTGATTTAGTGAGAAATATATCTTGAGTCTACAAACAATAATCTTCTGTCAATAAAACTAAACAAAATTTTTTTAAAGAAACTTAACATTGAAAGGGGTACGATGACCATGAATTAATTTTCTGCTACATATTCTGAGCATGTGGATGAAATAATAATTAGGTTGAAGTGGGGGTTGGGGGGAGGGGCCAGTGTCTAGATCAAAGAATTTTTCCTTTATTTTTAAAAGGGGAATCGTTTTCACTTATTTATGGCTCCTAGCAAAAATTTAAGGTCATGGTCATTGAAATATACAAGAACATTTCTCAGAAGAATAGTCAAGGCACTTTTAGAGAAAGCTTCAGTTTGAACATTATTATTATAAAAAAAGAATAAAGAGCAATTTTAATTTTTTTAAAAAACAACAACTAAATCTGCTGTGCCTTGACATTCAACTTTGCTATCTAAAAACGAATCTGTTTTAAAAATATTAAGCTTTAGATGAATCTAAAGAGTTGTTTGTAAAGCTAATTGCAAGTCTTATGTTTTTTGTTGTACATCACAAATATGCATACAGTACACAAAATAAAGACATTATATCCTTATATTGGGTTATCTAATAAACCTAAGTACATTAAGCACACCGTTATTTAACAAGTCAACAAAATCCATTTAGCAATGTGAAACAAGCATGTACCACAGATATTTCTATGTAAACCTTACCAAGAACAAAACAAAAATCAAGGGAAAAAAAGTAAACAATTAAAAAAAAAAAAAAAGATTTCATGTCAAAATACAGACAGGAAATTTTTAAAAATCTATTTCGGTTTTTACAAGAAACTAATTCTAAATGTGGTTTGTAAGTTTATGTAAGTAAACAACTCAATGATTACATCAACAGTTTCCAAAATATATTTACAGAAAAAAAACAAAACAAACAATATGCATGCCTGCCTTGCTGCAAACAAATTTTAGCCCTAAACAAGTAAAGTAATAATTTTATAAAATTAAGAATTTTTTATTTTGTGTATTTTTTAAAACTGAATAATAGAACAACGAAATAATAGTTTATAATAATAATGGTAGTATAGAAACTTAACTTTAATAATTATGTTAATTTAAACAGATTTTCATAGCATAAATATATTTTTTTTAAACCTTTGCAAATGTTGGTTTATTTGCAAACTATTGTATAAATGTAAGTATAAACCTCAATCCTAAAATGTTTTTAATTACTCTTGCAATTTATCGTCATGTTCTATGGTTTTTTGTATGAAGTTAGTTAAAGGTAAAAAAAATATTCTGATAAGAAATTTTTTCTAGTCTTTAAAAATGAATTATAATCACAATGTACAAAACTAAATCTATACAATGTAATTAGAAATAAAAGTTTTTGAAAAATGCTACTGTACACCAATTAGAAATAAAGGGAGGGAAAACATGGCCTATCTATAAATGAATAGAAACGTTTAATCTGTGCGTCATAAAAATAGTTGTGAATATAGTTCCCTCCCTTACCAGGCACGTGATTGGCCAGTGTGTAGAATGAAGGATTACATGGATTTGATGGTCTGGTGACCCCTACACAAGGCGACGCTGCAGCATATTGAGGGGGCCGTGGAATTTGTGGTCCTAAGTTGGAACCACATGCAAAGACAGAGGAGCCTTGTGCCAGCGTCAGCCCAGGAGGAGGTGACACCTGCGGCATCGCGGAAGGGCTGCCACCGACCGTGGATGTCAGGCCAACGTTGGATATCATGGTGGGCCCCAGGCTGACTGCAGTACAATTAAGTAAGAAAAATAGTTGGTCTTGTCATAGTCAGGAAATTTATCAACATGGTCTTTCTTTAAAAGGCAAGGGATTTGTGTGTGTGTGTGTGTGTGTGTGTGTGTGTGCTTATTAACAGTAAAAACCTATTTTGTGATCTAAAAAAATCAAAAGTTCACCAGATATTTGAACACAACACTAGTAAGTTTATACATCAACAGTCTTGACTCTCATGTCAAAAAAAAAAGATTTTAATGAGGAAGAGTGAAAAAAAAAAAATTAAAAAATAAATTTCTTATTTTCAGTTTAAAATTAAAACAAAAGTTGCAGAACATAATGCAGACAAAAAATTTTTTTTCTTCTAAAGGCATGCATGACAGAAGTAGCTACATAGCTAAACCACAGCTAGACTACATAATTATGCTTTTTAAAATATTTTTATTCTGAGGAAGTTAATAAATTCACAGTTTTAGTGGAACATGCTGTTATATAAATTAAGTCTAAATTATTGAAAGTGCAATGTTCTTGAGAAAACAAAAATGAGTTTGAAATAATAAAACTGTAAATAGCTTTTAAGGCCCCTTACATAATTGCAATACATGTAATTTTATCAAAATAAATTTAAAAAACTGTTTTTTTTAAAAAAAAATAATGAATAATCCATTTTCTGGATTGAAATATTCAAAAATAGCTAAAAAATTATTTTTTTTTAACATCAATGTAATTTAATTTTTTAGATTTTTAATATTTTTTAAAAAAAGTAAACAAGGATGTTGCTAAACACAAAGAAAAATATCCTAGAGGTTTAAAAAAAAAAAAGGATATACTATCAACAGCAAGGCATGCAATTAAATAATTGGCTATACAAAAGTATAAGCACTGTTACATAGTGCTCCTACTAACGAAGCAAATCTAGATATTGAACTAAATTTATGGCACAGGTATACTGGAATCTAAAAATGTGTGGGGTTAAGTAATGAGAAAGATAGGGTCATGTTTAAACTTTGAATATATATTTAGATATGTGACATAAGTTGATGGTTGTTCCAATCTTAGCATTAAAAAATAGGAAATAAGTGTTTGTTGAGGAGAGAGGGATATAAGAGAGAGAGAGAGAGAATAGAGAGAGTGAGAGATATGATTAGGAGTGGGAGAAGAAGCCAAGAAATTTACAAATAGATACCACAAGACATAACTGGTACAAAAAAAAAAATTCAATTAGGTTATGAAAACAATTTTCCAAGAAACATTGAAAACTTTTATTCATGTTTCCCTGTCATCCAGCCATTAAAATGCACAAGAGCAAGAAAAAGGTTTTCACAAAAATATGGAGAATACTTAAATAAATATATAATTAAATAATAATTATAATAATAAAAGATCAACAACATTCAACATGTCATCAAATTGATACATCAATAAAAATGTACAGTGCAACATCAGAGACTTATTGGGAAAAACAACAACTCGCAATTTAAATTTTCTATGACATATCATGTTACTTTTAAAATACTTTTTTCCCTTCACTGATATTAAATAAAAATTAAAATTTGCCGAAACATGAAAATATGACTAAAAAAAAGACAAGATATAGAGTTTTGATTATTACAATAGAATATTGCCTTCGTGATAATGCTTACACCAAAGTCATGGAGTATTAGTTTTAAGATTTATTTTAAAACACAAAAAAAACTGGAAATTAAAAAAAATAATTAAAAGGGGATTATTCCTTTCTTGTCACCAAATACTTTTTACTGAATTTATTGTTGTTTTTTTTATTAAAAAGGGTAGAATTAAAAGATAAAAATTATTCAGACTCATATATGGGGATAATAAAATAAATAGCACACTAAGAACATGGGATCAAGCTATATTTAATGAGACAAAAAAAAGGCTCAATAGCCATATTAACAAAGGAAAAAAAAAATGTTGCATCAACAAAGGAATGGGAAGCAGCTCTGCATAGAATTATCAAACACACACGTGGGGATTTCAAATGGAAATGATGTGATGATTTTATCTTCACATAGTAGAAAGTGCCAGCCATTCCAACACACAAGGAAATAATTTAATTTTAAAATATATACAAGCATGCGTCATTAGAAAAAAAAAAAAAAGCCAATATTATCAGTGACAAAAAATTATGACAATATTATGGTAATTAAATCAAAGAAAATGATGCTAAAGAAATCATGATAAAATTAAAAATGCAATTTTTATTTCATTGTTAAGTCCTGCCTGATTAAAAAATCTTACAAAGAAATCTTCTAAACATGTAAACAAACATTTATATTCAATTACAGCATTTGAAGAAAATAAAAATGTTTTTAAAAAATATATAGAAAAGGCATTAAACTGGTGAAATGTTTTTAAGATTTATTTTTATTTTTTTTTTAAGAAAAAAGGAAATGGGAAGATTATTGTGTTAAAAAATTACAACGGGGTTTAATTAAATTAAGAACTAAGCAGTTGCGTTTTTTTTTGTGTTTTTTTTTAATAGAATGTTCAACTTTGAGTGTATATCAAAACAATTTGAAATTTTGAGATGCAGTGCCTACTGTAATAATTTTGATAATAAGATGATCTGAATGGAATAATGTTGTTAAGCAGAGATGCCGTTTTAAAAAGGTTTTTGGTTAATTGAAATTTGCAGAGTTAAATTTTGAAATCAATAGAATAATCAAGCGTGTAGTATTGTAAGTGATCAAATAATTATGAAATCAAAATCATTTTTAAAAAATAATGTGTGCGTGAAGGTGTCATTTAAAATTAATTTTTAATGTGGAACCAAATTTTTTTTTAAATGTCTGAATTTGGCCTACAATCCCTGCCATAATTCTACATTTAAACAAATATAAGTTTAGGATAGGAAGATACATGTGGACATGGTAGCAATCAACAGAAGGCTTTGATTATTTCAAACATTGATTAAATATGCATTTACATGAGGTAATAACGGGAAGTTTGGGGAGGAACAATACAGGATTATTTAAACAGCAATACTTCATCATATCACAGGACTTGAAGTTAAAGTGACTTAACTTTTAAAAAATACTACAGTTAAAACCTGTTCAAACTAGAAAATTTTATTAGAAATCTTTAAAGACTTTCAAAATGATTGTGTATATTTGAAATATTTTTTTTCTGCCTCTAAATAAAATATAGTGTTAATAATAAGTGAAAAATATTCTTTAAAATCAAATAAACTACTGATAACTGTAAAAATTCTGTATTGAAAACTACTCTTCAATTTTTTTGGTTAATGTGTTGATTTTTGAGAACTGGTATTAAATTTTGTGAATTAAGCAGATGAAATATTTTGATGTTAATTATATAGGGCTTTACAAAATAGGGTTCCTTGCAACTCTAAAAACTTAAGATGAATCCAGCCCTGTTAATAAGACGCTGATTAATTTATAACCAAATAATATGACTAAATAGCCCCTAAATCACTAGATTCTGATTAATTTATAACCAAATAATATGACTAGATAGCCCCTAAATCACTAGATTCTCCAAAATTACAATGAAAATGGGGTACAGTGTGCAGACACAAAAAACTTTTTTCCATTTTTTTAGTAAGCTTTTTAAAAATAGTTTTTCCACACATTTATTGATATATTTATTGCTTTGATACATTGAGGACATTTGTAATTTCTGTCCTTCCAAAACATTTACAAAATTGCATTTACAGAGAGGATGAAAAAGACTTTTTGGGCCTTTTAAATATCAGCTGACGCAAGCATTTCATTATTTAAAAAACAAGTTTAAGCCAGGAGACAATTAAAATCTAAAACTTTTTAAAATTAGGAAGTTGCTGAAAGAGTGAGAAAAAAAAGTAAATAGCATTGAAGAAATAATTATGGGAATTAAAAATTTAATTTTTTTATAAACATCCTTTACAACAACAAAACAAAACAAAAATGAACAAAACATTAGGAAAATATGCAGTCAAATAACTATTGATGCCATACAAAGTTATGTACTGCCATTCCATATAATTAGAACATGACTTCATTATGTGGTATTCCTGTAGAGTAGTAGCTTTAATTTTACAATAATCATTAGATATGAGATTTTAAAAAAGCATTGAAAAGTTAATTTAAAAAATATTTTGACCAGCAAGATAAATTAACAATTTGAAAAATAAAATGCATTATGCGGACCCAAACATTACTGAGTAAGGAAAAAATTTTGTCCAATTAATTAATATTGGGCCTCTAATTTTTTTAAAAAAACTAATGACTTCTATGGTATAATACTGGTAGTTGTAATTCTTGGAATAATTTATCTGATGGCAATTGCCTAGTCATAGATCAGGAATATTTGTTAGACTTACAAATAATGATAAAACCCCATTGTTTATATCCCATGATATAAGGCCAGATCATTTTTTTTAAATCAATAGTTTTTTTTTAAAAAATGTATGTTCCAATATAAAAAAAGTTTTAAGCTGTATTTTTCACTGATCATTCATCTTGCTGGTAAAAAAAAAATTACAAAACATACATCAATAACTTGAGGAATTGTTATCATACAGCGTATCACAATGTAGATGGATGATGAGATATGGACATATAAAAAACACATTTATTACATAGAACAACACTGTTTATTTATAATAGCCAGGAGAGGTGGGTTGTGAATAAGGATAACTCCATTTTTTAAAGATGTACACAGTCAAATTCAAAATGTATCATCATAGTGTCAATAAATATAAAAATATAAAAAAGACAATATGTACTTATATGAACACACTAAACCTTTGCAGCTGATTTAATTTTGTTGTCATTCACAAGCTCTATGATAATTAACCACACATTGTAAAGCTCAAGTGATGTTACAAATTAAAAATTGAAATGTCCATTTTCATTGCATCCCATTAATTATGTCTTTGTAAATTTAGACCCTTATATTGCTAAATAAAATGTCAGCTCTTTTCAAAATGAGTTTGAAATGAAATCCAAACTAATTAAAGCTATGTGAACTATTATTTGATAAATTTTTTCAAAATGTAAAAAAAAAGGATTCAATGAATGTGCTATAAGTAGGTCCACACTTGAGTTGGTAAAAATAAAGAATAATAAACAAAGGCGCTATTTATCTCTAAGATATTTATTAACTCTTAAAGTCGCAAAGCGTTGTAATGCGTCTCTTCCCGCTATCCGTAAAGCGTCGTAATGCGTCCCTAGATACCACTCTCGTTAGAAATGAGATCTCGGAAAGTAAAAACTCTTCAATGCTTGAAAAATGATGAATTCGACTTCTGGCAATGGCGGCCATTGCACGCGCTAGTGTTATCACTTGATTCGCGATGTTTTTTGGTATTTTTTTAACAGGTTTTTTTCAAAGATACGTTTTTGCTATTCTTTATTACTAAAATAATAGTACTAAACTACAGGTAAATATTGTTTTAAACTCAGTACAGTGTTTTGGATGGGTAAAATAACCATTCTTAGCATAAAAAATGAAGTCAGTATGAACATAATATAATAAATGGATTTTACGCAAATTTTTTAAATCTTATAACCGGTTGATCGTAATACGGGAAATCCTTACGGGACTGAGGTGGAAGTTTATTGAAAACCCTTATGCGACTTTAAGAGTTAAAATAAATCATAGCTTTTTCTAGGGTTTGTAAATAACAAACACTTTGATTTTTTTAAATGTAACATTTCCATGTTGAAATGGTAAATACAATTTAAAAAAAAAAAAAAACTATAGATAACTGGATTCTTTTAAAACCGAAAAATTGTGAATTTTATGAAAATAAAACTGGAAGTGTTTGCACAAATTTTTGTTTGCTGGTCTCAAATTATGGTTTTATTCTAGTTAGTTTTAAAATAATTATTAGGCATATAATCACATCTTAATTTTCCAGCATTTCTCAACCTTGTTTTATTTAAAAAACTATCCCACAATTTTATTTTTTGGTATTAATTTCAGAAATGTTCGATTACGTATAGCCATGCTAATTAGATTTTTGTTTAAATTTTTATTGCACAATCGTGGTAACCTTATCTTATAGCTCATTTGAAGCATTTAAAAGTAAAATGAAATAATTTCTTCAACCAAAAAATTAGCATGATAATTTTTCCTGGGATAATACAGACTGAGAAAGTGTTACCATTAACAGGTTCTTAAAATTTTAAAAATGAAATGAAATATCTATAAAGATATTTGACTGACTCAGCTTCATACACAAAACTGAAATAGTAGAAACCAATGAATCAATTTATACAATTTCTCTAAAATCTCATGATTTTTTTAAAAAATGGGATCAAATGTTTCTCAATACATGAAGATTAAAACATCCAAGATCAGTTAAACTTTAGGGATATTCAAAAATATCCATTACATAATCCAGTTATTTAAAAAAAACAAAAACAAATAAACTTGACATTTTTATGAAAGTTTTGGGATGGTTAAGTTCATGAAAATCAAATGGCCCACATCTTTTTGTGTGTTCACTTCTATAGCAACATTCTTAATTATAACTAATAGTAAAGCAGTTCCCATTAAGTGAAACTTTTTTGTCATAAAATTGTCTTACAGTTGTTTAAGTTTGAATACATTACAGGTGCTCTTTCTATATAGAATATAGAGGATTATTGTTTCCTACCTTCTTTTTATTCTTACAATGCACAGAACGTGCTGGCCTGTTTGGCCTTTCTGTTTTTTTCAACAACAATTAATTGATATCTTACAAATAAATGATAAAATTGATGCCTTAATTTTAGCCAGAACAGAAGCTTGAATTCAAAAGATCCGGTTTTTAAACTTTACCAAAGTAAACAAATATACACAATGTATAAAAATAAAAGCTTTTAAAGGCATAAAATGAAATAAAGAAAATGCTGTATTGCTTTTTCTGACATTCGCTTTGGCCTAATTGAAAATCCATAGCTTCTTGTCGGTTGCACATGACATTAAAGTGCATTAGGGTTCTGTATTTGCATTAAAAATGAGCTTTTTGTGAAACCAGAATGAAAAAAAAATTAACAGCAGTTAAATGCATTTTGGGGTTAGGAGATGTGAAAGAAAAATTCTCGGAATTCGTTGAGAAAAATTTTAATAAATTGGCATGATTCAACGGTAATGGATATGTTCAATTAAATCGATGAAACTGAATCAGGAATCACTGAAAAGATTACAATTATATTTTTATCAATTTTATTGATGAATGGTCATTCTGACCTCCACTTGTCATAACATATTATATAACAGGCAACCCTTTGATTTGTGAAGTAAAATATGAATCACTCTTAGGATTTTTTTAATGGCAATTTATGTAGTCAATCTGTTTCATTTGTGAACAATGATTTATGATCCAATCTCTTTAAAAATTTAACACTAATTGATTTTGCCACCATTTACTTATTTATTCTTAAATACGATTAACTTTTAAGGGAAAAAAAAGGCTATCACTGTTAGCTTACGCTGAATAAACCAAAGCATTTTAAAAAATAGAACTAAAGAACTAAGTATTGTTAAAGTAGGCATTATATTAACACAACTTTTGTAAAAGGAAAATCTCTTTGAACAAGTAATTCCATCAAGTTAAAATTAGATCTTGCGGTAAATAAAGGTTCTAAAGTTTATTTAGACTAGACCTGGGCCATATTAAAAAAAAAGGTACAAACCAAAATTATAATCTTTTGCGTATTATAAGAGAGATAATTTTAAAAAAACACTCAGCACTACATGCATAATAACTAACTACAAACACACTACATTTGATAGACATATTACAACTACATCAAATTTTAACACCCTTTGAAAGCATATATTTTTTTTACTTGAATTTATGTGTGTTTATTGATGATGAACATTACAAGTTAATAATATATAAAAATGTACAAATAAGATAATTTGTCATTACCCATTTAAAAAATTAGTTGGAAATGAAAATGCTGAAGATATTAATATCTTTATTTCCATTATGTGCTTTAAAAAAAATTGAAATTTTAATTTTGCTTCATAATTTTACTCTCCATAAAATATTTGGGAGAAATAAATAACTGAAATGATTGTCTTAGGTTTATGAAATATCTCCAAAATGCATCTTTAACATGTTTTTTGAGAGGAATACTTTACTATAAAGGGAAAAAAATCCCATCAATCTAAAGACTAGCTTTTAAACAAATGTTTTCTTAATGTTTCAACATAATGAATATAAAGTTTAAGAAATGAACGATAATTTTGTGGAAGAATTTCCTAGCCATCAGCCAGTATACATTGCATTGAGTTACAAATTGTCCATGGATCGGAGGAGACCTTTGGGTTATATAGAGACATGGCAAACAAATATTTACCAATTTATTTACAAATAGTTTATCATTTTGGCAAATTCAAGGAAATTAAGTTTCATTTATGGGTTTGTTGCTGGTTTGAGTGGGACTATTATTTAAAAGTTCAGAAAGTTATTGTTTAAAAACTATTTACTTTAAAAAAAAATTTTAAACTGAGAACTCAAAACAAAATATTTTCAAAGTGTACAATTTCTCAGTTTCTTTCACAAACTTATTTTTTTAGGTCTTTTAAATACAAGTTGTTTTTTTCTTTAAAAATAACCAGTTATTAACGATTTTAAAAGCATCTAAAAATAAAATAAAATATCAAACGAATCTGGATCACTTGTCTTTCAACGGCTCCTTTCTTGAACGAATGTCAAATAGCAACTTGAGTTGTTTAGATGAAGCTGTGACACCAGCCTCCAAAAATGAAAACTGTAAGATCCCCCCAAAACTGCTCCCACATCAAGCGGCTACTGCTGACCATCATCTGCTGACCATCATCTGCTGACAATCATCTGTAGACCTGACCTGCTGAAAGAAGCATTCAGAAGCCTAAATGAGCTTCAGGGTACCAAGAGGTCAGATGTAATAGCTCCATACCTGTGGGGTATGTGATGTAGCCAGGGGCCATGGGAGGGAACCCCGCTCGTCCGTAGGCAGCTGCTGCGGCAAAACCAGGGAAGCCCGGGTGCATGTAGCCTAAACAGGAAGAGATACAAATAGGAAAAAAACTTATTGAGAAACTGACCAAATGGACGCAATCTGATCAAGTTTAAAATGCCCATGTTAAAATCCTTTTATTTAGCTTAACTTACATTAAGTGTCAAAATAAAAGGTCTTGAAGATGGGTTGATATATTTGTAATGTTATTTACAACTTACTCAAAAGATTTACAATATAATTATATGAGTATTGCATTTATGTGTGGGTTTTTTTTGTTGAAGTAAAAAAATGTTGTCATCAAGGTGTCTGAATTGATAACAAAAATAATTTTAATTATTTTGAAAGATTTTCACCTTGTTTCTAAAAGCATTGTGTTTGAGGTTATTTGTGGCATCGAAATGCTTGGATGTAAAATAAACTCTTCAAAATAAATTGTTAACGTTAATTTCCATAACAATAAAATGAAGAATTTTATAGTGGTAAATTTCTAATGCTTTCCTAAATAGTAGTCTTTACTTATAAATAAATATCATTTGTTGGAGATTAGTTTCCTAAAGCCCTTTCTATAGTTTCTTACAAATAATTTAAAAAAATTAAATGTTGATAATTTAAAAAAAACAAAAAACTTTTCATGCAATAATTTAAGTGATTTTTGAAAAGAATGAAAAATATATACATGCTTTTAAAAAAATATGAAAAATATTGGTTTAAAATCATTTGATTTCATTAAATTTAAGGTTAAAAAATAAAAATGAATACCAAGTCCAAACAGAAATAAGAGGAAAAGTGATTACACTTTAGAAGAGGAAAACAATTTAAAATTTATCAATTTTTCTTTAAATGATCAATTAATAAGGTTTTATGATTTTAGTTTAGTTTTCAATTAAAAAAAAAAGTTACAGGAAAAAAGAGTGATAAATATTATTTAAAAAATAATGATGGAGTAAAATGTTTTTTGTAAACTTTGCAGTAACAAAAATAATAATAATAATAATAGTCTAAGAAAAAATAGCATCCAGAGAATGAAATGACCAAATTTTAGGAAGTGAAAACCCTTATTTCAAACTCCAGGAAATCAAAATCATTTTGAGTTTGGAAAAAAACGTTATTTTGAAGAAACTTTATGAGAAAGCAGTTTCTGAAATTGGGAAAGTGGGAAAGCGAGAAAAAAGGCTAATAAGGTTTTGTGGGGAAGTGGGTTTATGAATAATGATAAAAATAGTTACTTAAACATGGGCCAAAATTAAATGCTTTATGTTCCAAGATTATGTTACTATCAAGGGAGGCTAGTAAAAAATTAATGTTATTTGGCTTTGGGAACCAAAAAAAGGATATTTAATTATTTAATTTTCAGCTTTATTAAAGCTTTCAAGCATGGTTATTAAATGCTTTACTTATACCGTTTTTTTTCAAAGCTTGGTTGAAACAATAAAATTTATCTGAAAATATTTGTAAAAATACCCCCACCCACCCAACCCAAAAATAAAAATAGATTTGAATAAAAGTCAACAACAAAAACCCTCAGCATATTAACATGCAGTGCAAGAAGCAACGACTATATAGTTAAATATTAGTAAATTAGTCATTCTAATTCTAATCAACAAGCAACTACTCTGTAGTCCTTGAGTGTTTGTTTTTTTTACATGAATTTGCTAGCTTAATAAAAATGAAATGATGTATAACAGTGAAAAGAAGAAAAAATATAACTGTCCTTTAACATTATGACTAGAAGTTTGTTAAATTCGAGTTACATTCTTACAATAATTATAATTAACAAATTCAAAACACTAAGCTAGCAAAAATATTACTGCAAAAAGTTATGTAATCTCTGCCACTCCACCGGTGCCATCAATAAATCTCTTGATAGTAAATATCTCTCAAGTAAATTAAACTGCAGCAATTGAAATTATTTGGCCAATTGGAGCATAAGACACAAAAAATTATCTTACAGAGAAATACTTTTAAAATGGAAATAATAAGTTCTCATTTCAAGCTGAAAAAGTCACTTACATATTTCTGGAATTAGGGCATCTTCACCAATCAAGGAATCTGTATAGAATATCGCGCCATCCTCTGTCACTAGAGAATGAATGAGAGAGGAAGGTAGCTAGACTCACAGCACGCATCATTAACAGGTAAAGGCAACAAAAAAAATGTTTAAAGCTAAACTTTTTTTTGTGTGTGTAAAGTGTTCAAAACAGGAAAATATGTTGTAAGTGTTCAGTTCATGATTTCTCCAAAGTGTTGTGCACAGAAACATATTGTAAAGTGGATATGTCAAAGAAATGTCATGTCAAGTGTATAGATCATAGAAACGTCATGTAAAGTGGATATGTCATAGAAATGTCATGTCAAGTGTATAGGTCATAGAAATGTCATGTCAAGTGTATAGGTCATAGAAGTTTCATGTCAAGTGTATAGGTCATAGAAATGTCATGTCAAGTGTATAGATCATAGAAATGTCGTGTCAAGTGTTATGGTCACAGAAACATATTGTAAAGTGGATAGGTCCTAGAAATGTCATGTCAAGTGGAAAGATCAGGAAGACAATGTATAAAACTAAAAATGAAAATAAAAGAGGGGGAAAAAAAGGAATACTAAGGAATTATTTTTGTAGGGACATAGGAAATTATAGACTTTTACTTTAAACAGGACTATTGATGAATTTGAATATTTAGAAAATGTTTGACTTAATCAAAGTTCCTATGTGTTGAGTCATTTAAATATACGTATGAATGTTAATACAAGGTAAACAGCATCAACTTTAGGGATATACTGAGTCAAGTTCATTGATACATAAAGGTTTTAGAGAAAAAATAAATAAAATTATGTTTAAAATGTCAGACAGCGATTGGATAACGCCTCTTTGATAATAATATGCCCATTATTTCAAGGGTTATCATTGTGCTAGCCTCATTTGTCATGTAAAAATGAATCAAAGAGAAAAAAAATAATCTAAGTGATGTGAAAAGAAAACATCTGCTCTTAGACTAAAGCATACACCAGACAAACACAAAAAAAAAAAAAAAAAACAACTAACCAAAAAACTACTTTAAGTGAGTAAGCATCATGATTCGGTACAAAATAAATCCATCATCGAATTCAAAGTTCTAGGCATACACTCAACACAAGACAATCAAAAGCAAAGATTACAAACTAAAAAGCAACTTCTTTGACAAGTATTTTTCATTTTCTTCCAATGATGTTATTTAAATCAATAATAAATATGTTTTCAAAATATGTTTGGGATGTGATTTGGAATTTATAGGCTTCTCATAACAATAAAATTATTATAGTTTTTTTTTCTTTTCAAAATCTGAAAATGTCAGGAGATTTCATTTTCTTTTAAAGACCATGGTTTGACTCTAAGAAAATACCACAAATGAAATGAATATTTGATGCAAATCACCATTTAAGTTTACCACCACTGCCACCATCACCATAGGAAAAATGCAAATAATCGTGGCTACGGGATGGCTATGTAACACTATGTCGTCTATGTTACATGACATAAAAATGTACTAACTATAGACACTATAGACTATAGTAGTAATAGACTATATTCAGTATAGTAGTATAGTCTATAGACTATAAAGTATATGAGAATCTATTATTATATTATTTTATATGGAGGTACATGTAATTAAATTTATTAAACAATTAAGTATATTGGTACACAACTAAGTTACTAAGATAAAGTGTGTGCCCTGTATAAAAGGTCATTAGGAATTAGTAGTTAATCAATTGATGAAGGTTTTTTTTATGGCCAGGTAACAAAATGCTCACCACCAACTGTAATCAAAAAGAAAAAAATTCTGAAGTTGAAGTTTTTATTAAGCCTTTGAACCAATTATTAAAAAGTAAAACCAAAGATTTTTGTTTGATACGAAACAAATTGAACCTGTTTAAATATTTTAAAGAAGATGTAATTTAAAACACTTTGAAAATTTCTATTGCTTATCTAGAATTGACAAAAATAAGGGAAGGGATTGGGTAAGAGAAAATCTAAATTTAAAAAAATCATCCCTTCCACATGAAAATAAACAAATGCTCCCTGAATTGCAGCTCTGCTGACACAGAAAAAATAGGTTTGCAGCTACATCTGTTATTGGCGTATTACTTTATTAATAGATACTATCAAAACCTAACAATGTCTAAATACAGAAGCATGCGCCTACATGTTCTTTAGATGATGCTCAGTACCATAAAAATGTAATTTTTTTTTTTTTAAGGTTATAAAAAGTAAAGAGGCTACACATGACAATGATATTAGGGTTGCCAATTAACTTCAATGTTTGCCTTGACAAATTTCTGGCATGGATGTTATTTTAAAGAGATTAGTCCTGAGTGTATTCAAATTTATTTATCAACAAATTTCTTTAAGTGGGAAAAAAAGATAATCTTCTAGGAATTCATATTTCTACAAAAATTCAAGGCAAATATAAAGAAATAAATTGACAGCCCTACGTTGAAATAAGGGGCTTATATAGGTCATAGGGCAAATATCACGCTGTACTGACCAAGGGCACCTCGAGCAATGCCACGACCTCTGGCAAGCGGGTTTGTAGGAGCCATGACTTCCTTAGGTTGGGCCTTCTTGCATTCCACCTGCACAGAGAAAAAAAAATCAAATTGGATGGCTCCTTAAAGGCAAATGAGCGTAGTAAATTATATCAATGTCAATGATATCCTAATAGTAAATTATATCAATGTCAATGATATCCTAATTGTAAATTATATCAATGTCAATGATATCCTACTAATAGTAAATTATATCAATGTGGATGATATCCTAATAGTAAATTATATAAATGTCAATGATATCCTAATAGTAAATTATATCAATGTCAATGATATCCTAATAGTAAAATATATCAATGTCAATGATATCCTACTAATAGTAAATTATATCAATGTCGATGATATCCTAATAGTAAATTATATCAATGTCAATGATATCCTAATAGTAAATTATATCAATGTCAATGATATCCTAATAGTAAATTATATCAATGTCAATGATATCCTAATAGTAAATTATATCAATGTCAATGATATCCTA
>MUZC01004239.1:1607575-1631592 GCA_002072015.1 Radix auricularia | reverse complement strand
GTCCGTCCGTCTGTCATCACCCTAGATCTCAGCATCCATAAGTCCTAGACCCATGATGTATATATGTTTTTTGTATGTCCTGACCTGCCATTTGTGCATCAACACTCAGTTACTCGATCCGTTAAAAAAAAACCGTTAAAACTACCAAAAAACATTGCGAATCGAGAGATAATACTGGCGCAGGCAACGGCCGCCATTGTCGGAAGTCTTAGTATTATCAAAAGTATTCGTTTTTTTTTTTGTTGACGTCATTAGAATATGTGTAAAAGTTTAGAGAGTTTTACGTCATCATTTGTGGTGACTTCAATCAAGATCTTAGCGGCCCAGTGGCAGAAATTGAAAACTTTTTCGAAACAAGCTTCAACATTCAACTACTTTCACCAAGATTGGCAACTACGATCTATCAAACAACAATTGACGGAGTATTTGGGCGATTAGCTGATTACAATTTATAATGTTTCATTTATGAGTCCTATTTCAGTGACCACAAACCACTTGTAGTTAGATTAAAGAGTAAATAAAAAATTTTAAAATGTCAAGAAATGACTTTTAAATAATTTTTTTCAGGTATATTCATTACACAAGAAAATTCATAAAATATGTCTAAAATCTAAACACAATTACTGATAACTACATAATGCTGATATCTAACATAAGTACTGATACATAATACGAAAATGCGCTAACACGTCCTGAGTTCCAAAAGGGACCAGGCTTAACATGATTTTTTTTCTTCCTTATTTCTTATACAGCAGAACAAATGTATTGTTTTTACTCACAATATCGGGGAGCTATGGAATTACCGTGACTTAACCAATATCACTAAATAGTAAAACGCAACTTAACGAAAACAATATGTGCGTTATGAAAATATAATTAATCGATTATTTGATTTATTTTTCTCGATTAATCTACAAAAAAAATTTTTTTAAGTCACTCTCATTCCTAATTAAAATGTTTCCAATTTTTTTCCAGCTTTTCACTTCACCTACCCAAAGCTCCGTGAAATTTTGGTGTCATTTGACGCCATCAAAAAAGGCAATGACATAGTGGCCCAAATAGGACAAAGACTGATCGCGGCCGTCGAGAGGGCGGGTAAAAAACATCTAGTGGAGTAAGCCACGTCACCGGAGTGAACGGGTTAAACATTATCTAGTGGAGTAAGCCACGTCATGGGAGTGAAAGGGTTAAACATCATCTAGTGGATTAAGCCACGTCATGGGAGTGAAAGGGTTAAACATCATCTAGTGGAGTAAGCCACGTCATGGGAGTGAAAGGGTTAAAACAACATCTAGTAGTGTGAGCTACGTGATCGGAATTAAAGGGTTAAAACAACATCTAGTAGTGTGAGCCACGTCATGGGAATGAACTGGTTAAAGCAAGATCTAGTGGCGTGAGAAGCGTCATTGGCGTGAAAGGGTTAAAAAATAACATTTATTGACGTAATTAGGGACATCGGAGTGAAAGGGTTGAGGAAACACCAAGTGATGTGAGAAGCATCATCGGTATAAAAGGGTTTGGGCAACAGCTAGTGGGGCGAGCCACGTCCTCGGGTGTAAGTGTTGAAACAACATTTACTGGTGTGAGCCACGTCACGGGAATGAAAGGGTTAAATCATCTAGTGGGGGCGAACATCGTATTCTGTCTGTGAATGTATTCTTTATATGGCTGTGTTTAAGGAAACATCTAAATTTGAACGTTAGTAACTAAGCATGGATGTGTCTGTTGGAATACGGCTGCACGGGTTAGGGTATAAGCTCAACATTGTAAGGTGTAATCGTATGTCTAAATATGTCTATGTGTTTAGTGGCGTTCTCTAAAAATTGCTGCTCTGGAAATGAATTTCTAACTCTGACTGTGTATAAAATAATTCAATGGGCATATAAAATTATGTTTAAAAAAATATATACAAATTTCCATGCCGTTAATTCTAAATTTGGTTCAAATTGTGTATAAAATGACAGTATGTGAGGGTAGGGGGCTCTAAAATGTCTATGTGTGGGGCGCAGTCTGCACTGCATACGTCATCAGCACCCTCACACACCACAAGTAGGACAAGCAGATAATGAATGTGTTTTATTATCTTATATCTAGTGTCCTTCCACCCTTCACCCCAAAGTGGTTCTCTGTGTAAACAAACATCATTAACTAGAGAACAAAGTACTATATGGAGAGAATGGGGGAGGAGAGTATCCTGACCGCATCAGCGCAGATCCTGAAGATCCGTTTTAGCTTCTTGTGGGTCAGAACATCACACACAAGATTATGTCCCTCGCAAAAAGCTCTGCGGCTAATAACTCGAATATTTGGATGGGGAACAACGACGCATTTCCTCACGTGCAGCAGTTTGTTTTATAAGTGGCGCTGTGTCGAATGAAGACAAAGAGCTGTTCATTTGTTCCTGTAAATGGCGTTTTATACCACGCAATGTGTGTGTGTGTGTGCGTGCGTGCGTGCGTGCGCGCGCGTGTGTGCGCGTGCGCGCGCGTGTGTGCGCGTGTGTGCGCGTGTGTGTGTGTGTGCGCGCGCGTGTGTGTGTGTGTGTGTGCGTGCGTGCGTGCGTGAGTGCGTGCGTGCGTGTTGCTTATATTCTATTATCGTATCTGTTACAGACGCGCCTCCCATACAGAAGTTTTTTGTGTGCAAAACTTATTCATGGCTTAAGTTAAGGTTTAAACTTGCTTTAGTTTCTAGTTTTTAACGTGTGCTTGTTTTTCTGGTCTCCCATTCCACCTTTAAATTTTGGTCGTGAAGAACGTGACTTTGTCTGTGCCTAACCTTCCATAAGGAATAATAAAAGTATAATCAGTTGTTTTGTTGTTGTTGTTTTTCAGAACAAAGACAATCTGTGAAATGTACATTACTGTATACATGTTTTCTTTAGACTTGAGTGTGTAATATGCTGATTTATTTTAGTGTTCAATTTTGTTTTGTTGTCATAAGATATTGTCACAATTATTTGTTGATTACTCAAAATTGCGAACATAAGTTTTAAAAACACTTTTTTTATTGAACAACTGAAACACAAGATTGAAAAAAAAAAGTTGTTAATAATGAACAAAGAAAGATAAATCTTGCATAATAAAAATATATCGAGTTCCCTTTCTTGTGTCAATAATATAACATTGCAAATTCAGCTTTTCATTTATTTCTTGAGCATTCGTAAGATGTTCGACTGACACGCAACAAAATAATTTGAGAACATTTCGCCAAAATTTAAATTTGACGTCATAAATTTAAAGATTATATGTTATTGATCTATTGCCAAGTTCAGCAAAGTTCAAATATGACGTCACGAATCTACAGATTGTGTGTTTTAGCTGATTGACAATTTCACCAAATATTAACTTTGACGTTGTCAATCTACAGATTGTGTGTTTTAGCTCCATTGACAAGTTCACCAAATATTAACTTTGACTTTCTCAATCTACAGATTGTGTGTTTTAGTTTGATTGACAAGTTCACCAAATATTAACTTTGACGTTCTCAATCTACAGATTGTGTGTTTTAGCTCGATTGACAAGTTCACCAAATATTAACTTTGACTTTCTCAATCTACGGATTGTTCGAACACAAAGCCGTTGGACTCATGGACTCTAGGTAAAAGTCTTAAAGGGAAATCACTCACTGATGTGTGGCTGGAGAAGTAGGCTACCTTTATAATTTTCACTCCATATGTCTTCCAAATGACCCATACATGTACATGCATAACTAGTTCCCATCCATATGTCTTCCAAATGACCCATACATGTACATGCATAACTAGTTCCCAACCATATGTCTTCCAAATGACCCATACATGTACATGCATAACTAGTTCCCATCCATATGTCTTCCAAATGACCCATACATGTACATGCATAACTAGTTCCCATCCATATGTCTTCCAAATGACCCATACATATACATGCATAACTAGTTCCCATCCATATGTCTTCCAAATGACCCATACATGTACATGCATAACTAGTTCCCATCCATATGTCTTCCAAATGACCCCTACATATACATGCATAACTAGTTCCCATCCATATGTCTTCCAAATGACCCATACATGTACATGTATAACTAGTTCCCATTCATATGTCTTCCACATGACCCATACATGTACATGCATAACTAGTTCCCATAGTCGTTCCTATAGCGATTGTACTGACTTGATTTTTTAAACTGTCCGTTGAATTCAAAAGAGTTTAAATTTAGGACCAGCTCAGTCAATCGTAGTATGGCACTTGTGGGGATCTTGAGATTCGGTTTCTTGGTTAGAAAAAATGCGATCGTTGAGAGGCCATCAGCATGAGAGATTGACGTGTATAATAAAGTAACGTCCATTCCACATGATGTACACTTGCAATATATACATATCTGGTGGCGTCTCTAGGGTTGGTGTCAAACAGTGCGGAAGTTCATCATGTCACCCCCTCCCCCCCCCCTTCACGATTTACCCCAAAGATCTCCTCCGAGTTTGCTAGTGACAAACAACTGGAACGTACCGACTTTAATATTTTGTCATGGTTTCATCCGATGCGGTCCACAGCCCACCACCCCCACCCCCATGTGGCTGCGTGTGTATATACCTGTTAATATCTGTTCACTGATTCATTTACTCGCTCTTGAATCAAAAACCAAAGAGGTGTTTTGTTTGGTGTGATTATATTTGAGATACCACAGCCTACGTTAGCATTAATTCATTTACAGATCGACCTTCAACGGGGAATGGGGAGTATTAAAACAGATCCTTAATTTTAGAAACCGGAAGTTTAGTAATCATATGCTTTGTCGCACATTCGTATGCTAACAGTAAGGTTTAAGATGCCACTTCTAGAGCAGTATAGTAAAACTTCCGGTTACCAGATATCGCTTAGAAGTCGATAAAAAAGACAATAGATAATGATTACATATGAAATGTCGTCCGCATAATTGAGACGGTTTTCAAGCTATCATGGTCACACACACGAACACACATAGACACACACAGACACACATAGACACACATAGACACACATAGACACACATAGACACACTCACAGGCAGATAACATGGTAAAACTGGGTTTTTCCCGACTAAGAACGTTTTAAAGCTCTTTATTTCACGTTTACGATATAAACTACTTCTCTCAATAATCCGGGTATGAGAAAAATTAAAAATTGTACAAAGCATAACGATGTGGCTATTCGCATCCGGTCCGTACAGCCTGTGATTGGTATTCGGACCCACTAGGCGTAGTAAGCGATAATATTATCAAGTTTTATTTAAAGTATTAAAGTATTTAAAGTACAAAACAAAAAGAGCCTTCCTGGTCTCAGCGTTAGTGCGGTCGATTGCTGCATATAGGTCCTGGGTTTGGTTTTCAGAAAAGGTATCTTTTTTTTTTTTTTTTTTTTAATTTTTTTAAAAATATTTTTTATGAAACGATTTTTAATAGTTTCTTCATGGTTTGTCCATGACAGAGTTACATTTTAGGGATAGGGATAGGTTTAGTGATAGGTTTTAAGGTGTGGATTAGGTTTAGTGATAGCTTTAGGGATAGGTTTTGGGGTGTGGGTTAGGTTTAGTGATAGCTTTAGTGATAGGTTTTGGGGTGTGGATTAGGTTTAGTGATAGCTTTAGTGATAGGTTTTGGGGTGTGGGTTAGGTTTAGTGATAGCTTTAGTGATAGGTTTTGGGGTGTGGGTTAGGTTTAGTGATAGCTTTAGTGATAGATTTTAAGGTGTGGATTAGGTTAAGTGATAGCTTTAGTGATAGGTTTTGGGGTGTGGGTTAGGTTTAGGGATAGCTTTAGTGATATGTTTTGGGGTGTGGGTTAGGTTTATTGAATAGCTTTAGTGAAAGGTTTTAGGGTGTGGATTAGGTTTAGTGATAGGTTTTAGGTTTAGGGATAGTTACTCCTTTCTTCAATTTTTTTTCTTTATTTCTTCTTACTCACGTTAAATTACTTTTTAATTAGGCCCAAAAAATGAAATCAACAACGCAATTTTATTTACTTATACTAATACTAGTACTACACTGTCACCTGCGCTGGCTCCGAATACACTTTTAATTTAACGGAACTCGACCGTGTCCGAATAGCGATCAAAGGCTATACGGAGCCGCAGCCTAAACATAAAATAAACACTGATAATTTTGGTTTCCAGGCAGTGGCGTCGCTAGAGGGGTACGGGGGTGGGCCGCCCCGGCTGACACCATTAGGGGGTGACACCAAAGGATAAATTTTTACTGCGTTACATTTTATGTCAGAAAAAAAAGACGCATTTTTTCATATAGAGTCTAGATCTAGAAAGAAATTAAGAAACACAAAAAAAATAAGTTAAACGCCGAAACTTTTTATTGACATCATGGGCGAATCCCACTCGCTCTATTTATCAGTTAACTTACAATAATAAAACCGTCCCGACAAACAAACAAAGTTTTAAAAAAAGAAAGAAAAAAGGAACAGCCGCACCAGAGAGTTTTTTTTTCATTATAAAGGCAGTGTCTTCTGTTTTAAAAGATATTTTTAGCGCATTTTCGAGAAGTCGAATGCGCTATTGCACCCGTTTTGTCCTGACGTCCGTCCGTCTGTCATCACCCTAGATCTCAGCATCCATAAGTCCTAGACCCATGATGTATATATGTTTTTTGTATGTCCTGACCTGCCATTTGTGCATCAACACTCAGTTACTCGATCCGTTAAAAAACCCCGTTAAAACTACCAAAAAACATTGCGAATCGAGAGATAACACTGGCGCAGGCAACGGCCGCCATTGGCGGAAGTCTTAGTATTATCAAAAGTATTAGTTTTTTTTTTTGTTGACGTCATTAGAATATGTGTAAAAGTTTAGAGAGTTTTACGTCATCATTTGTGGTGACTTCAATCAAGATCTTAGCGGCCCAGGGGCAGAAATTTAAAACTTTTTCGAAACAAGCTTCAACATTCAACTACTTTCAACAAGATTGGCAACCACGATCTATCAAACAACAATTGATGGAGTATTTGGGCGATTAGCTGATTACAATTTAGAATGTTTCATTTATGAGTCCTATTTCAGTGACCACAAACCACTTGTAGTTAGATTAAAGAGAAAATTAAAAAAATTAAAATGTAAAGAAATGACTTTTAAATAAAAAAAAATTCAGGTATATTCATTACACAAGAAAATTCATAAAAATATGTCTAAAATCTAAACACAATTACTGATAACTACATAATGCTGATATCTAACATAAGTACTGATACATAATACGAAAATGCGCTAACACGTCCTGAGTTCCAAAAGGGACCAGGCTTAACATGATTTTTTTTTAAAACTGAGCTTTGAAGTATTGACATCATGGACGGATCACACACCCTCTTCCCTCCACGTAAGAGGGGTGGGGGGAAAGAATACGATCTTTCTATTTTAAAAAATCAAAAGATGGGTTTTGTTGTTGTTATTTTTAGAGGAAAATTATGAGTTCAATGTCTTTGACTTAATTGTTTTTATTTATATTTTTTATGGCGTGCAAGCATAGAAATGCATGTTTATGTATCGGTTGTCCTCCGGTTCATAGTTGCCATCCTTACCAATGTTCCCTTCAAGCTGCACGGCCGCGCAGCTATCTTGCAGATTCCGCGCAGCAGTTTTGATTTATCATGCCGCAAATTTCAATAGTGAAAAAATTAGAATTTCTGCGCCTTTGCCGGGAAAGTTAGTAGCAATTTTATCTCTTATTCTACCTGGGACACAGTCGCAGCTTTTGTTAAAATCCAATTATGAAAACAAGTTTAAATGTCCAGAATGTATCTTCCATTTCTAACATACAGCAAACAGACACTAACAATATAATTCAACTCATTCGTCTAAAGTTAATACAAGGAAAATATCAAACAGTCCATTAAAATAATAATAGACATTGGTGACTAGCCTTGAAGCAGAACAAATACTTTAATATCACTCGCCAACAAATTACACCAAAAAAAAAAGACTTTGATGTCACGAACAAGCCGGTGTGATATTTTAATCAAAACAATGGGGGTTGTTTTTGGGGTGATAGTGTGCTGAAAGGAGGGCTTTGAAATGACAACTTAGTTTGCGCTGGACACCTGGAGAAGGATTTTTTTTAGACGACACAGAAATCAAAGGGCTTTCAAGGCACTTTGCTTTACACGCATTGTTGCTCAAATTGTTGAGAAACATACAAGTACAGACTGAATACTGTGAAGATCCGGTCCGTTTGTATAATGACCCATAGTCATAGTCAATAAATATTTTTTCGTATTGTCATTCGTGAAGTAGTTGGATAATTTGCCAAATTAACACAAAGGAAAAAATCTAACGATAATGGAGGGATACCAGTTTGTATAATGAAGGATCAATAACCTAAGAGGCCATGAGCACCTTGATGACAATTTTCATTGGTCTGTAGAGGTCGCTAAAATGTTTTCAGGCTGTAAGGGTGAAAACATAGTCCCATTCTCAAATTCGTTGAATGTCTGAGTTGGCACGTGGACTATCGTTTTCTTGAAATCGACTTGATGCCATGGCGTATATTGTTGTAGGCGTTAGTCGACACGTCAAATTTTAATTTCTGACAAGAAGAGCTTGGTGCCCTAGTTACTAAATAAAAAGCATTATTTAAAAGCTATGGAGACATTTTGCAGAAACTTATGGATCATTATAGCAATTTAAATTTATGATTAATGCTAGCGGAAAAAAATAAAATGTGGGTTTATGCAGATTTTCGACAAGTTCAGTTCGCCATGACTGAAGAAAAGTTCAGCGACTTTGTCATCCTCTTGGATATTTGTGCCACATTTCTTGCATCGAGCACTGGTTGCGAATGTGGATTTAGCTTAATGAGTTCTATAAAAGTAAAATATAGAAATAGGTTGGAAGAGTTACATTTAGACTTGCTTATGAGGATTAAATCTTGTCAGAATAGTTGACATCGGATCAACCTTGACGAAGTCTATAAAATATGGATCTCGTTGAAAGACCGACGCCAGAGTGTCCTCAGAATAGATTAGCGGCATATGGGTATGTTGGCATTTGGTTGATTTATACATGATAAATACCGTTGAAGAGATGAACAGAAATATACATTTATAATTCTTGTTTATTTTAATATAATATAATATATTATTTTGATAAAGAAATGTGTCGCTTAATGTAGATCTATATCGGTTCAATTGGTGCATGTGTTTTTGTGAGATGTCAAAAAATTGAACACAAAAAGTGGTACAGTGTTAAACTTTGAACATGTGTTGTTGTTTTTTTTTTATAATTAGCATAACTGGCAAACCTCAGAGGGAACATCGATCCCCACTTAGCTGTTTATCTGTTATACAACTTTTTTTTTTTCTTCATGTGGTAAAGAAATAAAAATACATCCCTTGAGCGGAGGGACAGTGCTGATTTACAGTGTCACAAGGTGACAAATATTTAAAATTATGTATGTTCCCTTTATTAGCCACTGGAAGACATGATGAGTTCTAGGGATTTGGGGCTGTGCATAAATGACGTCATGTGCCTAGGGGGAGTGTGTCCCGCATCTGTGACGATGTGTGACAAGAGGGAGGGGTGCGTTTAAAAATGTAACGTTACATTAAAAACGTGCAACTTTAAATAAAGTTCCACTTAAATATTTGATTGTATACAATTTAGTCAATGACGTTTTCAATGGTTTCCCGCGTGTTATGATATTAGAGTGCAGACTTACACTAAATACATAGTTAAATGACAAAAAATAACTTGTCACTTGATAATTTTTATTTAGAAGATACGCCTTGGTCGGATTCAAAGCTTTTTGACGTCATATCGGGGGAAAAAAAGGGGCTGTGTGTCTAAGTTTTTTGTGACGAAGTATGACGCAAAGGGGGGGGGGCGAATCGGCAACCTCGCGTGACGTCATTTATGGACGCCCACTTAAGTCGTGAAGGGGTGACACCATGATCTTCTGCCCCGGGTGACACCAACCCTAGCGACGCCCCTGTTTCCAGGCTATTCAGCAGAGCTAGCTTCTTGCTGAAATAATTCATTTAGTGACGTCATTATTTCAGCAATATATTAATTTATGTATGTCTGTCCTTTATGCATTTCTTATAACTCAAGGCCGGACTTGGCCATTGCGGGGCCCTATGCGGCTAAGTAAGCGAAACGGAATGTGTGTGGCCCAGTCTGGGTACGGATAAGGAATTAATAAGGATAATAAGAGGAAACCAAGATTTACGGAGCTATGAAAGTGCCGGGCCCACTGCAGACGCATAGGTTGCAGTGGCCTAAGGCCGGCCCTGTACTTGCTCACCATTTATCAGATCTTTATGAAACTTTTGGCTGTTGTTGCGTCTATTAGTGTCCTGACAATTCTGTTTATCTATTTAAATTAAACCCAGTAAGTTTGCTTTCAAAACCATATTTGACGTCGATTGTCCACGGTCTTTCGAAGTGTTTTGCTATTCATATCGATCTTCTGTTGACGACTCTCCAACATTTTCTAAACTACACCAAACCCATCAGTCAACCGTGTCTCCGTATATCTATACAAACTGTGTCCTCATATCTCCTTATATCTACACAACTGTGTCCTCATATCTCCTTATATCTACTCACACTAGGGTCCACCCACAGAGCGTTATTGTAACGTGTATTTTTAAAGAAATGAAGAGTGGGGGGAAAATTTAACGAATCGCAACGAGAGGCGTGTATTATAATAATTTGTCAGCGTTATCTCAACAATTCTGAAGCTGTCGTTTCATTTGAGGCTCTTGGATGTGATGTCTTCTCTATTTGGTTAATTTATTAACTGTTTGGTGAGATATTGCAATTTATTCACTATTTGGTGGGATATTGCTAATTTTAAACTAAAATTTATTAAGTTATGCTAATCAGCGAAATGTTTGCCAAAACAATTCTTGCTAATGGTAGTCTGAGCGGTATATCTGCGATGGCGAACACATGGACAGGTCGATGGGGTCAAGGACAGTTCAAGGGAGGTCATCAATAGCCTAAGAGATTTTTTGTGGGCATCTTTCAGCTGGTCATTTCCAGTGCCAGACATAAGTGGCGCGAGTATGTGCAATACCTACCTGATGAACTCCGCTGAAGGTGAATGCGGGGGTGACACATAAAAATAAACATTAAATGTCAAAGGCTGTATGAGACCTTTACAAACTAAAATTTGGATGAGTTACAGAACATACTGCACAAGAACAGGGTGGGTGTCAAAAGAACTTACTGCACAAGAACAGGGTGCTTACAGAACATACTGAGCAAGAACCGGAATGCTAAAACAATTAGCCATTTTTTGCTACCAAAAAGCACACAAATTGTGTCGCGTTCCTCTTTATATAATTACTCGTCAATTTTGCAGATAGTAACATTTTTTTAAATAGACAAACTCGAGCAGAGAACTAAATTTTCTCCTAAATTTATATAAAGAACATATGACTAATCTCTGAAAATAAAAGTAGTCACAAAATTAAAACAACGTTTCGCTTCAACGTTTTCAATTAAATTCTCAAGAATGTCGTGCAACAAAAGACAGACTAAAGACTGGACGGCCCCGAAATAATAATTTTTGACACAAAAACACATTTTACAACAATGGGTGTGGAAAGCATTCAAGAATAAACTAAATAGCTAGACCGAAACTGGGCTTTCGTAAAACACTAACTACCATGCGCTACCTCCTTTGGTGCGAACCCATTTTCTATAGATGCCAAGATCTCGAACATCAGATCTGGCTTATACCATTGTCAGAAGTTTGCAGTCATCTGATATGTAAAGTGCCATTTTGTGAAAGTTTATTCTGGTAGAAGGGTTTTGGGGATTAAAAAAAAATAATAATAATAATAATTTTTTTTTAATTATTTTCAAAATTAATTAAACAACATTTTTTTTAATGATTAACGTAGGTGATGTATAACGTATTGTCATTTATGTAGTTAGTATGATATGAATGTTTATTTAATTAATACATATGTTATTATCTCCATATAAAACGCTGTGAGCCCGGCTCCTTGCAGGCATACAGCGCTATATAATGTATTTTTATATTATTATTATTATTATAAAATATTCGTTAAAAAATGATTTTCTTTGTGTTTGTGGGGGAGGGGGTTGGAGTTCTATTCATCCTTGTTCGAAAAAAAAACAACACAATTTCAGTGCTGGGACTCGCATATTATTGACGATACAAAGGTCAAGATCAAAATCCCTCTAACACTCTGTATGGTTCCCATGGGGGGATGCTAGCTGAACTCATGGGTCTGAAGCGGTCTAAATTCCCTTACATGTATAAGAATGTGCAAGACGAAGAGTAAATATAGAGAACGGAAGCAACCTACATTAACTGTTGGATTATACACCTGTGAGGCCCCTGGGAAGTTGTCATGTTTTTTTTCTTTAGTATTACGACGCCTCCTACAGGGAGATTATCGTCCTTGGATGTTTACCCAGCGGCATTCATTCCTTTTAGCGGCAACAGATTTATTGAAATTTTTAATGAATGTTTAACAAGGACAAATGCCACCTGGGGCATGAAACGAATAATGCGTCATGCAGACACTTAGGTGTCCTGATATTCCTTTTCCACGTGTTGCCTACATTTTTGTATATCCATTCACATGCTTGGTCGACCGGTTATACATTTAATTTTACAGACAGCCCCTAAAGTCAATAATGACTTCTTTACAGAGACGCGAGAATAAATGATGACAGAATTTTGTTAAGCATGCCAGTAAATGCAAAAAGGTTGTTTTTTTTTAAAAATTGAGCGATGAAGAACCTGACAGAAGCACGTTACACGTGGCGTAACCTGCGTCATTTTCAACTCATAGTTACATCACACCATCACAAAGAAAATCATTATTTGATAAATTGAATCAACTAATTTTTTTTTTTAATCTTTTAAATTTTGAACGAAAATATTCTCCAGCTATACAGCAAACCTTTCTTACATTCTTACTCGACGAGTATCTTATCAGAAGGTCTTTCTTATATTATTACTTAACGACGGTCTTATCAGAAGGTCTTTCTTATATTATTATCTAACGATGGTCTTATCAGAAGGTCTTTCTTATATTATTACTTGACTATTGTCTTATCAGAAGGTCTTTCTTATATTATTACTTGACTATTGTCTTATCAGAAGGTCTTTCTTATATCATTACTTGACTATTGTCTTATCAGAAGGTCTTTCTTATATCATTACTTAACGGTAGTCTTATCAGCAGGTCGGTCTTATATTATTACTCGACGATGGTCGTTTGCTCTTTATTTTGTTGCGCCGATTTCATGTTGACCCATTTCCTACTTGATTTTTTTTTTACCGAGCTGCCATAGAGTTAGAGGCTACAAGATGAGATGTGTGGGGTCACGTGGTAATATCCAGATTTATTTCGGACACGAGTTTCAAGGTACGTGGGAGCCAGGCTGTTAAATCACCCAGTTCTTGGCGAATATACAGCAAATACCAATTTACACTTTTTTAAAAAATATGAGAAAACTTTATTAAAATATGAACCTTTTTTTTTCTATTTGAGGCTAAAACGTTTGGCAAGCACGAGACTGTTGACAATGAAATCTTGGTGATGCGAGATTCTTTCTCAGCGAAGCAGGCAGGGTGTAAAGGTCGTGGGGCTACACTGTGTTTAGTTTCTCAGCGAAGCAGGCAGAGGCTATAGGGCTTGTCATTTCTAAAACCGGAAAATGTAATAACTAACTGAGTAATATTCTATTTTACATTGCATTTTAGCGGAACAATGTTTTGAAGCATAAGTGCAGTCGAATCAAGAAACTCTCAAAATTGTTAGCGTAGTAAAATTTCGATACTGTTTTTTTTTTCTGGTTCAAGTCCAATAGGCAGTCTTAAATTAATGAATAAGTAACTAATAGCTGATAAGATGCTTTCCTTCTCATAAACTTCAAATGTACGCTTTGCCTCGTATCTTTTATTAACGATTTTATGAAAATTGTCACCAAAAAAAGACCCCAATATTTCTATAAATAGAATTTACCCATCAAATGACAAGGCCTATGAGATCAAGGGGATTACTAGGTTTCTGGTTGCTCCAACCATAGGCCGCAAGACGTCAAACCTGGGGTGGGGCGTGTCTATTTAATCTTTACTACAGTCGCTGCCATGCCCTGATTATCACAGGTCTCTACCTCCAATATATTTAATATGATAGATGGCGTACTTCTCCATAAATTAATCTTCGCTCTCTCTCTCTCTCTCTCTAACACGTCTACACGTTGAGACCAAAGAAAATTTGTGAGAGTGAGTTACACGAGTTACCTGTTGCCATAATTTAACGCAGAAAGACGTACAATACACACTAATCACAAAATGTTTGATCAACTAACGCAGAAAGACAAAGAATGCACGCAAATCACAAAATGTTTGATCAACTAACGCAGAAAGACGTAGAATACACACTAATCACAAAATGTTTTATCAGCTAACGCAGAAAGACGTAGAATACACACTAATCACAAAATGTTTTATCAACTAACGCAGAAAGACGTAGAATACACACTATTCACAAAATGTTTTATCAACTAACGCAGAAAGACGTAGACTACACACTAATCACAAAATGTTTTATCAACTAACGCAGAAAGATATAGAATACACACTAATCACAAAATGTTTGATCAACTAACGCAGAAAGATATAGAATACACACTAATCACAAAATGTTTTATCAACTAACGCTGAAATACGTTGAATACACACCAATCATCAACATTGTGTTTCTTAATTCAGATCAAGCATTAATAGTGTTCAACCCTTTGTTAGGGTTCATTGTTTTTTTCCATATTCATTTAATTTAATTTTAAACGTTTCAAACGAAAAGTTTTAATTTCATAAATTGTTCGCGAACCCTAATGTGAGCTCAAAATTCTTTTATCATTACCCCTTTCCCCTTCCCTCCATTTTCAAAAATTAAGATTTTTTTGTTGTTGTTTTTCAAGAAACTTGAGCAAAAAAAAGTTTTAGTTCTATTCATTGATTTCGGAAATAACCTTTGAATAAAATATTTTAAAGTAATGTTTTTAACAAAATGAACTTTTTTGCCAATTTTTGGATCTATAGATTACAATCTCATTAACTTTGAGAGAGTATTTTTTGTACGTTTTTTTTTTTTTTTTGTTGTTGTTATATTTAAATCTGTCTTTTTTTCACTGGCGTGTGAATTATTATAAATATTTACTTATAATCCCCAAAAGTGCTTTTTTTCTCTCTCTTTTTTTTTTTAAAGTACCAGAACGCAACGTGAAAAAATCAGTAAGACCAAACATTCCAAGCAATAATTTTCTTTTAAGCATGTTGAAAAATATGCCGAAACGCCGTTCCGATGCATTCCGCTAGAGAAAAAAACACTGTTTATCACGTTTATCCTCAAAGTTGAGGTGTTCGTGTAGTTGATAACATGAAGTTTCTTCTCTACTCTCACTTTCATTCACTATCAAATTGAAAGTGGTCGGACTTTTTTTTAAAACAATGTTTATGGTGATGGCATAGCTTGATGTCGCCTTATTGTGAACGTAAAAGAGATTTTAAGCTGGGAAATTTAGGAGACCACACATGCGCCTATTATTTATGCAAAGACATCAGTGGTGCGTGCAGCCACCCGTGAACCCTGTTGCTATAGAGAATTAGTTCATCCTATGCTTCTTGAGTCACGGTGTATCGAGTTTTGGACAGATGAATAGGGAAACCCAAGGTTCTTTGTCGTGCCGAATGTCTGAACACATTAGGGCGATTACACAAGATAAACAGTGCCCCGTCTCCCGTCACTTCAATGGACGCGACCATATGGGTGTCAAGGACCTGGCAGTCACTGCTATTGTCTCGTGCACAAACACACCCACGAGAGTCCAGATTGAAAACAGATTAATAGACTGTCACGGTACAATTGCACCACATGGGATGAATATGGTCTTTTCTTTGTCCACCTAGGCGCTTGCCCCGCCCCCTCTCTGCTTTCCTATATATAATCGCTCTGTCATCTCTCAGTTTCACTTTTTCTTTGGATACTTCGGATTCCACCGCAGCTAAGTTCCTTCATTTTTATTTTCGTTTTTTCTGTGTCTTGTATGTTCGTTGATAAAGGCTCTTTGCCGAAACGTTCGCTGTTTTGATACGTCCGGTCAGGCTAACCCATACCTTGTTTACGTCTTTCCCATTAAACCCAAGGTTACAGGATACGAGGCCGTTTGTTCCAGGTACGGTCAAAGGGACCAAGTTATGTGCAATCTGTGGGTGAACATCGATGGTGACTACTGCATTCTACGGGGAGTCAGGACAAATAGACTAAATAATCTCTCCTTCAGCGTTTTCAAGATATGGCTTGGGCAACGAAATATAACACTCTTGTTAGGCAGCATGAATAACATTACGGTATCACGTTATTTAAACCAATTTAAGTGTTATTTAATTGAAAGCAAAACATCTAACTGAAATTAATATTTTGATCAGACGTCTACGCTACATAAAAATTAACCTTACGCAAAGACAATATGTAGCAATAACATAAAAAAAATCTCTAAAATTAAAGTTGGTGACATATACATGGAATTTGGGTATCTAGGGTTTGCGAAAAATTAAACTGTACCCGAATCTAGAAGATAGGGCAGCAAAACAGTCAAATGCAGAGGGGGCGAACCTTTCAAGGCCGCGAGCCCAAAATTCCACCAAAGCCAAATTAATTATGGTAAAACTAGGGGTTGTAGGGCGCCTAAGGCGCCCACTCTTTTTTTTTTTTTTTTTTGTCAAAAGCCCAAATAACTTATCCTTGTTTCATGAATACGAAATATTAAACTTCATGAAATGTATACAAAATATTTTCTTATATTATAAATGTTGCTTTTGGCGCTTCATCACCTGCCTCAGCGGCGCGTGCAGCTTCTCGCGCTTCGATTTCTCTAATCTAAAGTACACAAAATGGTGTCTATGTTGTATACATCAACACACATGCTGACGTCACAGGTGCGTGTGTTGTTTCGGTAATTGGCGTTCTATTTTAATTATAAATCATTTTGCGCACCGATGCACACCAAACAATGACGTCATATTAAATATTTTTACAGCGCTAATCACCACACGATTTTTCAACTGCTATAGACTGTTGTACATCGTTCCTCAGCGTTCCACATCCATCCAGTGACTTGGACTATTATATTATTTATGATACATTATACCCAAACATAAGGGTTCCGTTTAGCAAAACAACATACACTTGTCTTAAGTCTTAAAAAGAATAAACGAGTAGATAGTTTTGAACATACAAAAAAAAAATGTTTTGTTACCGAAAATAGATTGGTTTTGCGAAATTAATGAGAATTTGCTGTTGTATACGTAATGACAATTCGTCCAAACTTGGCACATACTTCGTTAATTTGAAGACAACACTCAGCTTATCTTTCAGTCTGTTTCTTGTGTCACATCTCATATAATTCAAAGTAGAACAAAACATCTATTCACACGCATAAGATTATTCCAAAATATTTATATAATTGATTTACCCAACAATATCTCAACAGGAACAAAAGTTAAGTTATTTGCTGATGATTGTATAATACGTAGAACAATTAACTAAGAACAAGATAGCAACATTTTACAAAAAGACTTAGATGGTTTAATAAAATGGGTAACTAACTGGAGTATGTCCTTCCACCCAGAAAAGTGTCAACAGCTAAGAGTAACAAAGAAATATAAACAAATAAATTCAAAATATTTCATTCACGGAAAAGAACTAACCCAAACTAAAGATGAAAAATACTTAGGAGTCATAATAAATGAGAAACTATCACGGAATCCCCATGTCAATGAAGTCATTAAAAAATCAAAGACAACCTTAGGTTTTATAAACAGAAACTTTTACAAATGTAATATAGATATAAAACTAAAATGCTACCTAACCCTGGTGAGACCTATACTTGAATATGTATCTTCTGTATGGGAACCATCCACCAAAGACACTATTGATAAACTAGAACAAATTCAAAAAAGAGCTGCCAGATTGATAACTGGAGAATATTCTAAACTCACTTAGTAACACTATTAATTATATCATTAAACCGTGAAATACTAGAGGATAGAAGAACCAAGAGTAAATTAGTTATTATACATAAGGCAATTAATTCTAATTTAGAAATACAACACAAAGATAACCTAATACAACCCTCAGATAGACATAAAGATAAAAGCACCTTTCTTATTCCGTATGCAAGAACAAACACATACAAGTTTTCTTTCTTCCCGTCCGGTATTCTGGCATGCAGAAACCCGGAAAGCCAACACTTTATCATCATTTAAAACTCTAATAAGAATGCAAGACTAAACACTAACCATAGATAAGCGTAGAACGCAACAATCTACAGTACAGAAGGAGCGTCTGTAACATATAAGATAAGATTAGATAATAGCGCCTTACGTGTTTTTAATGAACTGCACGCTTTCAGGATTTCATTTACATATCTATCAACTGTGCTGTCCTGTGTGATCTCTCGACACTCGGTATTTTCATTTGTTGCACGCAGTGCGGTGAATTTTCTTTTCACGTCGTGCTTCAAATAAATTCCATTCTGATCTATAGGGAGTAGTAAGAAAGCACATGTTTGTTTCCATCTGACGGAAGTGTAGAAATCTGTCATTAAAATTCTCTTTTGGAGCTGCTACGATGCTCGAAAATTGATTGTAGATAACTTCATGACTTGAAGGATTACGTGGAAATGGTGTAGAATTTTGTAGGTGCTTCTTTGCATTTGCAAAATATTTTAGCTGCCCACTTTCAAGATCTCTTTCAAGAGCGTGCCGTTTTCTTACAAATGTTTTTTTTAAATCGCAAAACATCATTTTCGTCGTTTTCTCCTAGCTTATTTGTGTTAAGACATAGATCTACATTTTAAAAGAAGCAAATTTTTATACTAATAACATTCTAAAACAATATAAGGTCTTTATTTTTTTACAATGGCATAAAACAGTAATAATTTGATACCACACTACTCTACACTTACCTGGGATGGAAATGCATACCAGAGATTTCTTAAATAATCATGTAAAATGTCTTCTGTGAGCATGTGAACCCAATTAACAATCATCATCATCTTATCTTGCCTTATCTTATCTGTTACAGACACTCCTTCTATACAGAAGATTATTGCGTCCGACGCTTATCTGTTGTTTGTGTTTAGTCCTGTGTTCTTATTAAAGTTTTGAACGTTGATAAAGCGTTGGTTTTCCAAGTTTCTTCAGGAAACCCATTCCGCGCCCGAATTTATCTTCAGTTCCGTGACTGTGTCGGTCTTTTTTTTTTCTTCTTTTTTTTTTTTTTTTTTGGGGGGGGGGGATGCGCATCGACACATTAACAGATAACGATCTCCCCATTCGCCTTTCTTGAGCGGCGGCCATTAATGCATTTAACCTCTGCCTTGTTTAGTCTTATATGTTGTCAAGCCAACTTTTCCACTGTCGACCTCTTTACCGGCCCTTTCAACGATGTCTTGAAAGATGATTTTTGTTAGCATATGACCGAACCATGTCAGCTTATATATGTTTTAAACTTCGCATTACATTACCACAATTTTATACTGAAAATTGTTATTATTATATAATACTTGTGTATACCTCAAGACCCGTTGCATTTCGTGTCATTTTAATAAAGTGACGTCACACAGCGCGCTGACTTTTGTTTTAGCGACGAATTCGTTGCGTCTTTTCCTCGAAACACGATTTCCGGTAGAAATCGCTTGGTTCCTTTCAACTGCAAGTGAAAAAAGGCATTTTTCTATTTCTGATAAAACTATGTTCGATAAGAGGAAAAAAACATAAAACAGAACTATGGACTGGTTAGCTTTTAGATAGTAGAGTTTTGCCGAGTAGCCGTTGAAGTGATATGTTGGTTGCCAGGAGGTCAAACACACATACACACAATGGATGAGTGTTAAGTGCTGAATACGACCTGATCATGGCCGCTGGCTATCAGTGTACAGCAATTTTTTTTATTTTTTTTTTGCTTGGCCCTGATTGGATGAACTTCTCCCTTTCCTTCGGGACGGAGATTTCTGAATGTTAGACGAAGTGATAATTTGACATGTTTTGTTTTTGGAAGGAAAGGGTGGGGGAGGGGGGTAAACTTCAATGCTAACTTTCGAATGCCCTTATTTTTTCATGTATTCGTAGGCTGCGCTAATATACCATTTCTGTTTAGTCGTTCGCGCATCGTTCTGCGCATGTGGTAAATTTACTGAATATCTTTTTTCGGTAAATTTTTATCAGATCTACATGAAACCCGAATTAGTCGTTTTACGCCACACTAATCGGAAAGACAAAATAATTTTGTCATCGAGTACGTCTAATAATAGGTGTCCGGTGACGCTATCACAATTTATGCAAATATATGTTCACTGGAGAATTTGTCTGTGTCTCTCTTCCAACTTCGGTAAGCTTCTAATGTCTCTCAATCATTCACGTCTTACTGTGTCTGGACTAAAATTATCAAGGGAACTAATTCGTTATTTGATTCCTTGAACGTCAAGAGCGCCAAATTTACGTTCATGTGCAGACACGTTTATTATTATACTAGGGTATCACCCGTCATAAATGACGGAAGTTTTAAAAATCAATATATTTCAGCTTCAATCTCTTAATTTTGAACAAATGTTCATCCGAAAAAAATCAATATATAAGCTATGGGCATTTTATGAAATTTTCAGTTTAATGACGTCATAAATCTAATTTATTTTTTAATTTTTTGTCTCATTCATTTATTTCCAGTAACAATTTTAATCATTTTTGGTGCGCTGGTTTCTAAAATTAGTAGCGTCATCGGGACATAAATTTCAACTTATATATTTTTGTTGAGTATTTTTGGGGCGCAGCTATCTAAAAATAGTAGTGTGGCGGACGTTACATTGAGAATTATATATTTGATGATTTGTTACTTGGTGTCATAAAATAGGAATAGGCATGTTAATGCATGTAAATGATGCCACACCTATGTTCTCAAGTGATATCAGAAAATGTAATCAATAAAGTAAAGGGGAGAAAGGTGAACAAAAGAAAATGTAGATTTCTATGTGGGCCCCAGAGTGGTGGAATTTGTACACAGAACACGAGATAAACATTATATGTTTGACTACACCCAATGCTACACGGCTAACGTAGGGATTGGGTTGTAAACGTCTTTAAAACACTTCATGTTTTCCAAAATGAGTGGGAAATTCTTGAAAAAATGGATTACCCCCCCCCCCCCGCCCTAATTACTATTTTTCTTTAAAATTAAAAAAAAAAATGAAATATATATTACCACTTACGTCACTGTACTATATTAGCCTATTGCTGTACGGAAGATTTTCGGGTTAAAGTTTATTAGTATAGTGATTTAGACAAGACTGTTATAGCAACAACAAGAACAAACAAAAGAGGGGGCAGTAATCATTGCAATTATCTTAAACAAAGCAACAGCACTTTAAAAAGACTACATCTACCCGCCCCGTCCACTCCGCCCCCGAACCCTGGTCCCAATGAACGCCCCTTCCCTGTAAGCGGAAGATCACGAGACAGGCATGAAAGGCATCTCATCTTTCACAGTTAAGTGCATGTTTATTGGGCTGGAAGAATGAGGGATCTTCATTAGTTGCGTCGCAGACGCCCGGGACACAAGAAAGAAAGAAAAATATAAATCATGGCGCGTCTGTTGACTCTACGTGCCAGGGCTTTCTCCCCTGGTCACAACACCCATTGACAGGCGCCCAACCCATTAACGGGTGCATATCTTATCAACATTGATCAAAGATATCATAAGATGTGAGCAGGTTGCCATCTGATAGTCTCGTCTGACTGTATTGGTGAGGAACCTGTCATTAAAAGATTGTTGAATAGCTCGTGTTAACTGTCATGAAGATATTAAGAAAAGGGGAAAATAATAAGAATCGAAATTATGATTTTAAAAATTCTATTGTCAGTTATCAAACGGAATAAACTCACGTGTCCGAGAAACATAGACGTCTTAAAGGTGGATTTCTAACAAAGTCGGCCAGTTTTCTAGTTCAATCTTAGTCGTGATTTTGTTTAGATTTGTCCATAAAACTGATTGTGTGTATTGGTAGCCTATCAACATGTGATAATCGTCAAAATGGTTAAAATATATCTCCCATGTTTAAAAGTAATTACAATACTTCAGAGGCTGTTTAAGAAATTTTCTATAAATATTCATTTTATACGATTGACTTCAATCTATAACCTATACCGGAACCAGGGAGTTAAGCCAATACATATTACTTTTGGCTTCGCCAATCTACAAAAGGTACTTTAAACCAATAGGTGTCTTAAACATTTTAAATACGATACATTCCTTACATTCATTTAGTTGCTGTTACAGGTTTTCCCTTGTTATCGCTTTTTCATGGTGGATTCATAATCATATCATGTTGTTTTGGTACATGTCTCTTGATATTTATTTAATATATAAGTGTACTGCGAACAATTTCTTTTCTCACGTTTTACTGTATTGTCCTACGATCTTAAGTTAACATGTTACGCACTAACCAGTTGCACTCGCTTTTTTCCAAAAATAGATGAGTTTTGTTTTAAATGCGAGCACATAACTGATCATATCACTTTTGGGCGCGGTGATCTAGCGGGAGCGCGCTGGACTGCCGAACCGAGGCAAAAGAGAGTCACGGGTTTGAGCCTCGGTGCTGGCAAGACCCCTGTGACATTGTGCTAGCCACACAATCCCTTGGTCGTTTCTGGTGTCTTAATGAAACTTATGAACGCTACTTCTCTTGCCCTATAGCCAGCCATGGACTGGGAAGGGGTTATTATTATTTTCTATATTCACATCGCTTGGCCGACGAAGAAGTTACACATTTCTGAAAGAGGATCATGTAGTAAGATTCGACAACATGACTTTGCATTCTCTTTTCTTTACATCGCGAAAAACTACTATTTATTTTCAAACAGTTCTTCCTCTTAACTCGAAAAAAAAATCAACATGAAATTGTTTCGCTTCTGCGAACAAATGCGGTGAACACTTGTTGATTTAAGACCAGCTTGAAATGAATGAGATAAGGTATTTTATCTTTCATATACCAGGAAGCTAATTTGGCCTTAAAATAAAGACACCATTGAAATAGTCGGTAACGCGCCATTTCTTTTTATCTACCGTCCCCAACATCACTGGTATAAAGACCAAAAGTTATATTATGTTTCCCAAAAATCAATAAATTTAAAGCGCTTTTTATGGAAAAAAATTAATAAAATTGAAAAAATATATTAAATTTCGCTAAGGTCTTGTTAACATTTTTTAATTAATTTTTTTTAATGTTAAATGCATCCATCAATGCCTATCTTTGTAAATAAATTCTACTCAAATAAACGTAATTTTTTTTTAAATTACATTTACTCTATTTTTTTTTATGTCATTTTTATTGCGAAATTTTTTTAACACTAAAAAATATAGAAATACATTTCAGCCCCATCAATTTCATGTTATACGATTTTCACTGAATCTTGATTACTGCAGTCAAGGCTTATAATAATTTTAATAGAGGTCTTACATAAATCCATTTTGTGCTTTCCTCGAGAAAAAAAGAAGGTATTAATTTTTTAAAATATGATGCAAAACGCAGTCTTCTCGAATCGGCGCAAAATATAATATAAATTTTTTTGATCCAAAGTATTATATCAAAACATTTGCCCAAATTCACTTTTAAATCTTGTGTCTATTGTCTCATACAGAAGTGATGTGCCCATTGCCTCATTTAAGGGTGATGTGCCCATTGCCTCATTTAAGGGTGATGTGCCCATTGCCTCATTTAAGGGTGATGTGCCCATTGCCTCATTTAAGGGTGATGTGCCCATTGCCTCATTTAAGGGTGATGTGCCCATTGCCTCATTTAAGGGTGATGTGCCCATTGCCTCATTTAAGGGTGATGTGCCCATTGCCTCATTTAAGGGTGATGTGCCCATTGCCTCATTTAAGGGTGATGTGCCCATTGCCTCATTTAAAGGTGATGTGCCCATTGCCTCATTTAAAGGGGATGTGC
>MUZC01004239.1:1569370-1590080 GCA_002072015.1 Radix auricularia | reverse complement strand
TTTTTTTTGTTGTTTTCACTTGACCTGTTGCGGTCGAGAGACGGGTAGAAAATTCCCGAGGTTGTCTGCCCCTTTTGTGTAATGAGTTTTGTTTATGAGCGGCGGCGAGTTCAAGCCACACAGACCGTGTGACCGGTCCTTGACCTGTGTGTTTTCATCTGGTCAAAAATATGAGGTTTTTCTTGTTCCGTCTTTAGAGAAGGTTCTAGCTCTGTCTTGTTGTTCACTTGTCCTGTTCTCGAATAGTATTCGAGAAACTACTAGAGTTGTCTTGAGCTCGACGCGCGGTGGACTATAAAAAGACCGCCCGTATAACGTTGAGACGGACAAGACATACGGAGACAGCCGTGAGACAGAATAGCGGAGACTTTGCGTGACCCCTGCGTGGTATTGATAGTGTAAGTTGAGATTTTTCCTTTTCAAGGCCTTGCTGGTAATTGTAGTTATCTTTTAAAACTCTTGAAGTGTAATATTTTTACATGCCATTTTTGTAAAAGGGTTTGGTCAACCTCTCAATTCTGTACTGAGTAGATGTTTGTGTTTTTTTTTGCTTGTAACTTAATGTGATTCATTTAAAAGTACTATTTGATTTATATTTTATTAAACATTCAGTTAATATTTTACTTTCCGATTTCTTGTGTTATTCATTGTAAGTCTGTGGTTAAATTCAGACTTAAGATAGTGACACAACGGCTTTTTCTATTGTCACGTTCCCCTAGACAAGCCAATACAAATTAGAATAGATATAATTCAATTCGTAATACGTGACACATATATAATGTATTTATAAGCATATTCTCACTCACACATACATACATACACACACATATTCTCAAATTCACAACACACTCTCACACACATATACACAGAAACTCACACAAATTCTAGTTAGGAAGATAATGCTAACATCATTGACCTAATTGTTCAGGACATTTCGCCTTAACGCAGTGGTCGACAACCTGCGTCTCGCGAGCCGGATGTGGATCTTTGTAAGTCAAGATGTCGCATCCAGCCCCCCCCCCATGCACATATAGTAATAATTATATTATTTTAATTTTCAAAGCGCATGTTCATGGCTCTTTAAAAAAAAACTGTAAAAATTGTAAATAATAACTTTCGGCTTTTTCTCTTCAAAAGTTTTCCGACCCCTGGTCTTGACGACATCGCTTTTAAATCCAAAGACGCTCTATATGGCAGGGGTCGGCAAACTTTGTTGCCCATTACCCCAAAATATCAAAGTTTTTATGTTGGCGCCACCCACGAGGGTGCGAGGTCCGGTCCACACCCCCAACCGAAAAGGTCTTCGGGATATGCCCCAGCCTAAAATGAATCTGGTGGGTTTTAGAAACCTAACATTTGTTTATTATATAAACCTAAAAATTGTCTATAAATGAATCTGAAAAGGTTCATGCCTAGATATCTTTGAGTAAATGAAAAAAGATGTCAATAATTCATTGACTCTTTGGATTTCAAGGCAGCTATGTTTTTATATTTTAATTTTTTTTATATCTGTTTTATTTGTGTATTGTATGTCTGTTGAACAGGGCTTTTGCAGAAACATTCGCGGTTGTTTTTTTTTACTTCCTGTCAGGCTAACCCTCACCCTGTTTACGTCTTTTTCATTTACTTTTTTTCATAATCCTGATTGCAGTCTCACCCTTCATTTTTTTAAAACCTCCTTCAGAATTCATGTTTCAGAGGGAATTCATTTGATACTGTTATCAAAGTTTACAGTCGAATCCGTGTAACGTTTACAAGCCTAACGACGCTAGTCATTCAATTATAATAATAAAAAATTCAACCTAATGCGGTAAAGTCGGGTAACGCAAAGAAATTAAGAGAACTTGCAGGTTTAAAATAAATGAATATCATCAATTATTAGAAATAGGCATGCGTAAATTAACGATTAATTTCTCGATTAATCGTTAAACGTTTTATATTAAATATCGATTAAAATAAAGGTAATTGATAAAATTTCGATTAAAATTTTAAAAAATATTTATACATTTTTTCAATTTATTAAAAAAATAATTAATAAACTTTATAAAAGTCCAGATTACAAGATCTGTATCACCGAGGAACATTATAATACAGTCCATAGCAATTTTTAAAAGTTTAAAATATTATTTTTCTATGTCTAGGAGACAGGGGAAATAACTCAATAAAACAAAAAAATATCAATGACCTGTTTTAATACTTCCCTTGAAATGTTGGACGTAAATCGATATTAACGATTAATTAATGAAATTTTATCGTTACTTTTTCAAAAGTTAATGATTAAATTTTAATTAATCGTCGCCAGCCATAATTATAATACATAGATGTTTCTTCTTGAAATCTATTTGACTGTTCAGTTCTTTGAAAATAGATTTAGCTTCATTTCTGGCACAATTACATCGAAAAAGAAGTCTTTGATGTTAGGGTAAGCTGGGTGCTGGGTGCTGAATGCTGTCTTCAGGGTTCAATCGATTTAGCAGTTGTTGTTTTTTTTGTTTTGTTTTTCTTTTTCTTTTTTTCCCCACTATAATTGAAAATCCGTGTTGACAACGTTGTGACGGCCGACTCGAGAACAATGCTGAAAACCTTTGCAGCATTTGACATCCAAAAATGTGTCAGCTCTGCTTTATTTACAAAGTCAATAATTGCATCATTATGGGATTGAAGCTCAAGAACTGCCTCTGCCCACACCTGAGGGTCATCTGGTTGATCCACAATGTCACGTCGAACTGTATTATATCTGCAATCAAACTGACATTATGGGAATCAATAATTGGCAAATCAACAGAGAATCGACCTATCACCTTGGTAGGACGTATGATAACTAAATCCTTGATGTGCGCTTACGTTATGTTACCACAATCTTCCAAGTACAAGGCCAACTTTGAAAAGTCCGCCAACTTGTTTCCCTCTGCCGTCTCTTTCCAATATGAAAGATTTAATTTAAATGCTAAAAATGTTTCCGTGGCTGAGATTATATTGATATATTTCCCACAGTGTTCTTTGTCCAAAGCTTTAACTTGCTTTAAAAAAGCTTAACTTATCGTACAAATGCTTCTTCTATATAGAAGATTATTGCTTCCTACGCGTATCTATGGTTTGCGTCCACTCCTGCATTCTTATTAGGGTTTTAAATGTTGATGAAGGGAATTTATTTGTTTCTTTTTTTTTCATTGTTACACTTAATAGTTGACATTTTGCTGGGTGGAAAGACTTATTCCAGTTAGTTTCCCATTTTATCAATTCATTTAAGTCTTTGTGTAAAATTTTCCTATCTTGTTCTGATTTATTTGTTCTATAGATTATTCAATCATCAGCAAATAACCTAACTTTTGTTTCTGTTGAGATGTTGTTGGGTAAATCATTTATATAATTTTTTTTTAAAATAAGGAACTTAGCATAGTTCCTCGTGGAACTCCAGAGTTAACCTTTATTGGTGTAGATTTAGATCCATTAATTATTTTACTTTGATTTCTACCCAACAGGAAGTCTTGGATCCATTGATGTAAGGGACCTGAGATTGCAAAGTATTTAAGTTTAATTATGTTTAGGTAAACTGAGGTGTTGAACATTTTCAAAATTCCTTTAAGAGGTCTATTAATATTGTATCTATTTGATCATTGTTTTCTATGCCTTTTTATAGACATGATCTGGGTTTTTTTAAACGCTGTGTTGATGTGGGCATGGAACATTATATTTGGCTAAGTGGCTAACTATTCTATTATATGCTATGTGATCTAGTAATTTACAGGTGATACTAGTAAGTGATACAGGTCTGTAATTAATTAAATGGAAAAGACGTAAACAAGGTAAGGGTTAGCCTGACAGGACGCAACAAAACAGCTGAAATTTAGCAGGCAGACTGTAGGGGCTAATTTACTATAAAATACTATAAATCCTTTATATATTAGAAATAACTGTAATTTTGGATTTTCTTATTGTCCTGCGATGCGTATTATAATGAACATATTTTTAGATATGTCTCGCAAATAAATAGTTTATTGTTTATCGTCAAAAGCTTCTTTTTTTTTTTTTTTTTTTTTTTTTTTAAAGTTTTTAAACTTTTTTTAAGGAGTTACAAATGAAACCCTAGAATCCTCTAAAGAGTCCTTTTTTTCTGGTGTAACGCACCGGAACGGCGTTCCGGCACCTTTTCCAGCATACTTTTTTTTGCCTTACCGCCTGGGATATTTGGTCTTAATGCTTTTTTAGTTTGCATTCATGAACATTTTTATGCGCTCCGATAGATTGATTTAAAAGAAAAAAAACACTGCTTCTAAAAGTTCTACATTGATAATTTTTTTTTTATCTTCCATGTGTGACCATCTCTCTTGGTATAATGTGTTGCTATTCTACTGAGTTAATGTATGCGATCGGTGGTAGTTGATACTGTAATATTGGCTACCGTTTTTTTTTTTTAAAATCATTTTAATTTAAATTATTCCTTGTAATATTTATTTTTTTAAGACTAGAAAAAATTCTGATGAACAAGGTTTGTTGTTGGCAGGTCTAAATATGTTTAGACGCCTCATACGCCATCGTCTAGTTGTAACCTGAATTTTCATTGGCCATCTATGAACTAACGTTGGTTAAAATATCAACCAATCGGCTCTCAAGTCTATAGCAGAGTCCATCAGAACCAGACATTTTTTTTTTTTTATTACCATAGCAACTGGTTCAAGCCCTGTGCAAGGCGCCAGCCATTGTGTGGCTTATTTTAGTGCAACACTTCTCGGCACCATGACTTTTGCGCATCGATCTTTTCCACACGATAGAGATTTTCTATCAACTATCAAAATCGATAGTCCATTTCCGTACTTATTCAACTAAGGATTATTTTAGGCACTGCCTTTGCTCAGAGTTTGAAAGAAATGTCTGCAATGTCTTTTATTTTCCTGTCGTAGAGGCTCGCTACGAAAATACCACAAAGCTCAAGTCATGAAGCTATGTTTTGAGAAAAGAAAATTAAAATAATAATAATTCCTTTCAACAACGTGTTTTAACAGCATTACTGCAGTTTACGCGCAGAAGTAAAATGGACGAAGTTGTGTAAAAAAAAAATTCAAAAAGAAAATGGTTGGGACTTTATTATAATCATTTTTTAATTTTAATAAATTCTTGTTAACTTCTCTGTGTCCTCTCTCTCTCTCTCTCTCTCTCCCTCTCTCTCTCTCTCTCTCTCTCTCTCTCTCGCCCTAGTCAGCTTCGCTGTTCTGCAGACACATGTAATCTCTCTGTTTCTAAGGCACGCACTAAAACATTCAGGGGAAATTTTTTCCCTTTTTGGTGCTCCTAAGCAATGAAATTCGCTACCATTACATTTTCCAAGTATTCTCACTACAAAGGCATTTAAGACTGCACTATAGACACATCTCTTCAAAATCTGTTTTTTTAAACTGACAATCATACATTTCTTACTATTAATCCGAGTCTAGCTTCACCCGTGTTATTTTATCTTTTGTTTTCTTATAAATGTTTAGTTTTTATAGTACACAAGTATTTTTAAAAACTTTTATTTATGTGAAGCGCTGTGAGACCAGATCAGATTGGGGGAGGGGTGCTGCACTAACATACCATCATGTATTGTTCATCTTAACTGGATAGAATTCTGTGATCCTATGTATTTTTTTTTAATTTTCAAATTATCAAATTACCAAATAGTTTTTAGCGCATTTTCGAGAAGTCGAATGCGCTATTGCACCCGTTTTTTCCGTCTGTCATCACCATGATCTCAGCAACCATAAGTCCTAGACCCATGATGTATATATGTTTTTTTGTATGTCCTGACCTGCCATTTGTGCATCAACACTCAGTTACTCGATCCGTTAAAAACCCCGTTAAAACTACCAAAAAACATTGCGAATCGAGAGATAACACTGGCGCAGGCAACGGCCGCCATTGCCGGAAGTCGAATACATCGTTTTTCAAGCATTGAAGATTTAAAGTTATTGGTTAGTGGTGCGAAAGCGTGCAAAAGAATTCGTTTTTTTTTTGATGACGTCATTAGAATATGTGTAAAAGTTTAGAGAGTTTTACGTCATCATTTGTGGTGACTTCAATCAAGATCTTAGCGGCCCAGGGGCAGAAATTGAAAACTTTTTCGAAACAAGCTTCAACATTCAACTACTTTCAACAAGATTGGCAACCACGATCTATCAAACAACAATTGATGGAGTATTTGGGCGATTAGCTGATTACAATTTAGAATGTGTCATTTATGAGTCCTATTTCAGTGACCACAAACCACTTGTAGTTAGATCAAAGAGAAAATAAAAAATTTTAAAATGTAAAGAAATGACTTTTAAATAATTTTTTTCAGGTATATTCATTACACAAGAAAATTCATAAAAATATGTCTAAAATCTAAACACAATTACTGATAACTACATAATGCTGATATCTAACATAAGTACTGATACATAATACGAAAATGCGCTAACACGTCCTGAGTCCAAAAAGGGACCAGGCTTAACATGATTTTTTTGTTTTAACACGTTTTACATGTAAAATTATTTAAATATATTATTCGATTTATTGTGGTCTATTTACAAACTTTTAAAGTTGTTTTAAAAAATCAGATAACTGAAAAGATATTAAAAGCTTGCAATTGAGAGACTGCATGATGGCCTGTAAATATTTCTTGGAAATGGCCGTTAATTATTTCTTGGAATTGCCCTTTCAATATTTCTTGGAATAAGCCTTTCAATATTTCTTGGAATTGCCCTTTCAATATTTCTTGGAATTAGCCTTTCAATATTTCCTAAAATCCACTATGAATTGGATTTAATGTAGTTTTAAAGTATTTTTGTAATAGTAACAGACACAAGAACGAAGGGTATTTTTTGTTTGACATCTGACCCAAGCACGACAGCTCGACAATCACAAGACAACAACAGTCAAATTGTGATAGAAGTGTATTGAACTTGAACTATCCCTTAACCCGACGCTGGGTCGTTGGGGCACCATTTTGAGCTGCGCACTAACTCATGCCAAGTGTCACGGTTCTGAGCTGCCTTCTGGGAATCGCTAAATGAAAGGCCGGTCCACTCTTTGATGTTGTCCTCCCACCTCTTCCTTGGTCTGCCTCTTTTCCTTCTTCCCTGGACTGTGCCTTGCAATATCGTCTTTGAGAGACCTCCAGCTCTTGACACGTGTCCGTACCATCGTAATTTCCTCTTTTTAATTTAGGTGAGAAGGTCCTCGTAGGGGCCAATGACAGCACTTATTTTGTCGCGGACCGCTTTGTTCGTGATGTGCGCCGTGTAGGAGATGTTTAATACCTTTCGAAAACATCTCATCTCAAGCGCACTAATTCGTTTTTGGAGTTCTGCGGTGAGCGTCCAAGCCTCACAACCATAGAGGAAGACTGACATCGCCAGAGAGCGCATTAGTCGAATCTTTGATCTCAGGGAGAGCTTCTTGCTTTGCCAGATGTTTTTCAGTTTGCTTAGTGCTGCAGTTGTTTGGGCCGTTCTGGCAAGAATTTCTGGTTTTGAGCCTTCATCGGATATTACAGCCCCTAGATATTTGAAGGTAGGGACCTCCTCGCGTTTTTGACCGTTTATACGTATTTCACTTGTGAAATTCTTATTTGCCATGACCCTGGTATTTTCTGCATTAATTTCCATGCCATAGGCCTTCGACGTCTTCTCTAGCTTTGCAAGGAATTCTTTTAGTTCGTCCTCGCTGCCAGCTAGGCCGTCTATGTCATCGGCGAAGCGTAAGTTGGTTATGATCCTTCCTCCGATTCTGACCGTTCCGACATGGTCTTCGAGCACATCAGTCATAATTCTTTCTAGGAAGAGGTTGAAGAGGATGGGGGAGAGTAAACACCCTTGTCTAACACCAACAGTGGTCTTGAACCAATCTCCCAGCTTGCTGTTGTAGAGTACTGCGCTGGATGCTCTGTTGTATAGGTTCTTGATCACAGTAATGAGGTTGGCGTTAATATTGTACTTGTGCATGGTTGCCCACAGTGCTGCATGCCACACTCTGTCAAACGCCTTTTTGAAGTCTATGAAGACATGAAAGAGGTCCCTCTGGTGTTGCAGATGTTTTTCACAGAGCACTCGCAAGTTGAAGATCTGCTCTGCTTGTGGTTTTAGTCTGTTTAGTATTACCATGAGCATGACTTTGCTGGGGTGACTGATCAGGCTAATTGTGCGGTAGTTCTGACACAATTGTAGATTACCCTTCTTTGGGAGGCTTACAAGATTGTCAAAGATCTGACATCCACCAAGCAAGGTCGCATCTCAACAATTCAAGATAAATCTGAGAAATGTATTACAGAAGAACAAGAAATAATAAAAAGATGGACCGAATACTGTTCTGAGCTATACAATGAAGACTCAAAGGGCGACGAATCAGTGCTCAATTGCCCAACGTCATCTAACATGGACATGCATTACATTCTCCGTGATGAGGTGGAGCTTGCTGTGCGAAAGCTGAAAAGGGGGAAATCGGCTGGAGCAGACAACATCCCAGGTGAATTGATTCAAGCAGGAGGTGACCCAGTAATAAACATTCTAACTAGCATGTGCAACAAGATCTGGCACACAGGAGAATGGCCAACACCCTGGACTCAATCGCTGGTTATAACGCTCCCAAAGAAGGGTAATCTACAATTGTGTCAGAAGTGTATCTCAAATTATTTAATGTACACATTCCTACTGTCTACTACCGCAAAGATTGTATGATTTCAGTGTACCCACTCCTATTGCTACTACTTCTAAGATTGTATGATTTCAGAAGGATGTAACAAAGAATTAAATTTCGCCCTCATTATTTAAAATTTGTGACGTCTCAGATGTCACAACCATGCAATAATGTCATTTTCTTAATAATAATAATAATAATATTAACAATAATAATAAAATAATCGTGATAAAAGAAGCAACCAGAAAAAAATAGTAATAAAAACTCGAATGAGTATTTAAGTGCAATTTCAACACTTTGCTCAAGGGAAATCATTCTAGATTACTTAAAAGTCATTTAAAATCAATAATTCTGAAACTAAACAAAACAATTGCTATCTACAAATTGCCGCTAAAATTACAGGAGTCAAGCGAAAAGAGATTTTTTAAAATTCCTACTCCAACATTGTTCTAAATATTGTTTAGCGTGTGTTTCAACCCGATAGATGTTAAGTTGGGCGAGAAATGGACATAATACTGATTTTTCCTATTTTCCAGGAAGTCCAGTAAACCTTATCAGAAATTCTTTTTGGCCCGTGCACATCATTGGAACTCCCTTAACATATTTGCAAAATGACCCGAACCCTCTATCTGGTTAGGTTTAGAAGAAATTGCTTGTGCCAGCTCGAACAGTCATCCATACAGGGCAAACTTTTCAAAACATAAACGCAATTTATCCCATGAGGAAATTACAATAAAAAGGATTTGTTAAGTTTTTATCTTAGAACGAAAATAGCTGCCAAAAATGATTCGCCCCCACTCCACTCCTTTTTCCTCCACTAATAAGCCCATAGATCTTTATGTGTCTGGATCGTAGAGACAAATATGGAGTCTTGCGTTGCTCGCGTATTTTTTGTTTTAGTTCAATATCATCGAAGAGCTTCTGATATTTGATACAAAAGTTTTGACACCATTTATCAACAAAATTTCTAAAATTCAGTTTTGTTAAAATCCGTCAAAATTGTTCCGTATTAAATAGTTAAATCTGACATCGATTAAAATTATATCCGTGTGTTTCAATAAGTAAATTTAAAAAACACGACTGGAAATATTGAGTGGAACTTTTTAATAAATGCGACAAGTACGTTGTAGTTCTTAAACTCCTTTTTTTCAGCCACAACCCATTGTAGCAAATACGACTCGTGGACCCAGCTTTTAAAAGAAATAAATAATAATATAAATAATAATAATGTCTACCAACACACAGGGGCGTCACTAGGGTTGTTGTCACCCGGGGCGGTAGCTCATAGTGTCACCCCCTCACGATTTAACCAATAGAACTCCTCCGAGGTTTCCAGTGCCAAATAACGGGAATATAGAATTTTACAGTCTGGTGTCACCCCTCCTGATGGTGTCACCCGGGGTGGCCCAACCCCACCACACCCCCCTAGCGAAGCCACTGCAAACACATGCAAAAAAAAATCCTTGAAGAAATAGAAGTTAAATTATTCAACATTCTCAGGGAACAAAAGTTATAATTAGCTGAAATGTGTGTTGTTGGTTTTTTTGGGGTTTTTTTTTTTTAAGAACTGCACTGCAGAATTCGTTGACACCCCCCTCTCCACCAACTTAAATGCGTTGCCAGACTGCCAACACTAACACCACCCAGCCACTCCATTTCCTCCACTTTGTATGTCATCAAAGCCAGACACCGTGACCTGCCCATTGTCCCAACGATAACATTGTTCCTAGCTGCCATGGTGACTACTGTCGGCTCACGCGCTGACAAGGATAAAATCTCATTCATGCCATTTACAACCAGGATCACCTACAATTTTTTAACATTGCTTTTCTTACACTGTAATCTGACAATAATTCTTTGACATTATATGGGAGAAGAATCGTGTCTGGGAAAACTGGGGTGAGTGGGTAATCGTAGTATAGGCGTTTATTGTCTCGAATACAAGGCCCAGAGAAGGGCGGAGGATGGGGCTTACAAGGTATGGAGAATGACAGGACTGTCAAAGACAGTGATTATTTAGCACAGAAATTCATTTGTGGTACACAAAAATCTTTATAGGTTCCTCCAAATTCTGGACGTTGAACTATGAAATCTGAAATAAGTAATGCAACATCAATAAACAAAATATGTTACTTCGGGCGTGTTACAAAATAAAAGTCCTTGATTTTCGTTTGTCTGATTTCTCATATTTGATAGCATCATGAGTTTATTAATAGATAAATTTCTTTCTTTCTCACAATAATAAAAATTTGGTTGGTTTTTTTTTTTAATAAATTAAAACTCTTCACCGAACCTGCAATAAAATCTTGGTTGCTGAATTCCAACATGCGACCAAGATGCAATAAAAAAAGGGATTTTAAGTCAACTTAACGCATCCACATTTTATCCTTTTACCAGGATCCCAAAGATCTGATCCCCGCCATCAGTCACATGATCTCGCTGAACCCCAAGCCCGGTACACCTGTAGAGTTTACCTTCGGTCATTACCTGAGCATCCTGTCTGCCCTCTACCTCGGGGGTTTTGAACGGTGAGTTGCCTGGATGTTGGAGGAGTCAGTACGCACATAAGCAGTTCGATTTGCACAGGTCAGTGCAGGCTGGTCAGTGCAGGTTGGTCGTTACAGGCTGGTCAGTGCAGGCTGGTCATTACAGCCTGGTCAGTGCAGGCTGTTCAATGCAAGCTAGTCACTACAGGCTGGTCAGTGCAGGCTGGTCAGTTGTGGCGATCCCCTAAAGACATGACTCCTAAAAGCCGAATCTTTAAAGTTCCCCACCAGTTTTATGGTCGACTAGCAATTTACCCGCGCTTTGCTGCGGAAATTAGGAGTTCAGTTAGTGTTGAGAATTCGCGTAACACCAATTCAAAATACCTACTGATTTTAATATCTGAATCAAGATGGATATACTAAATATATTAACTTCAACCGTTCAGAGAATTTGTGATGAGTCGGTTTATAATATGAGAAAAATTATATTTGGGCCATCGGTCCCCCATTAGTGGGAATTCTAACATTCTTTTTTGCCAATTTTTGTCGGGAGATTACACTCAACAATTTCCCAAAGTTTCATGCTTCTACCTACACGGAAAATCGACAAATTATTAATTTTCAGTTTTTATATAGTATATATTTGGAAAAAACAAAATTTGGGCCCCCGGTCCCAAGTAAAGGATATTTGAAATATTTTCAACTTGCTACCATCGCCAATGTGAATTTAGCAACTCCCCAACGTTTTATATGTCTACCTACACGGGCAATAAGTGAATTATAGATTTTGAATTTTTATAAATCTCATATAAAGATATGTTTTTTGGGCCCCGGCCCTCATGAGTGTGTATTTAAAAATTCTTTTATATCGATTTTCGTCCTGAGAGGGTACTTAACAATTTCGCAAAGTTTCATGCTCCCGCCTAGACGGAAAATTGGAGAATTAGTGATTAGTCGGTTTTTAATATAAGAAAAACTATATTTGGGCCCCTGGTCCCCCATGAGAAGGAATTTTAACATCTTTTTTGCCATTTTGGTCCGGAGCGTAAACGCAAAAAATTAACAAAAGTTTAATGCTCCTACCTATACGGAAATAGGAGAATTAGTGATTTTCAATTTTGACATAGCTCATATAAGGAAAAAAACTGTTTTGGGGGCCCCAGCCCCCATGAGTGGGAAATTTAACTCTTTTTTTCCAGTTATAATTGGGAGCATGTACTTAACAAATTTCGAAAGTTTCATGTTTCTACCTGCACGTGAAATAGGTAAAATGGGATTTTCCATTTTTATAGAGCCATTATAAGAAAAAAAAGTTTTTGGGCCCCCGGCCGGACATGACCGAGATTTTTAAAATATTTTTTCGCCAATTTTCATAGTGAGAGGGTACCTAACAACTTCCCAAAGTTTCATGCATCTACCTACACGGGACTTTAGAGATTTAGTGATGAGTCGGTTTTTAATATAAGAAAAACTACATTTGGGCCCCTAGTCCCCCAAGAGAGGGAATTTTAACATTCTTTTTCCCAATTTTTGTTGGGAGCGTGTACTAAAAATTTTTCCAAAGTTTCATGCTTCTACTCATACGGGAAATAGGAGAATTAGTGATTTTCAATTTTTATATAGCTCATTTAAGAAAAAAACCGCTTTTGGGACCCCGGCCCCCATGATTGGAAAATTCAACTCTTTTTTCTCTAATTATAATTGGGAGCATTTATTTAACAAATTTCAAAAGTTTCATGCTTCTACCTACACGGGAAATAGGAGAATTAGTGATTTTTAATTTTTATACAGCTCATTTAAGGAAAAAAACATTTTTGGGGCCACGTTCCCAATGACCGGAAAATTTAACTCTTTTTTTGCAATTTTAATTGTGAGCATGTACTTAACAAATTTCCAAAGTTTTATGCTTCTACCTATACGGGAAACGGGAAAATTGGTGATTTTCAAATTTTATAGAGCCCAAATAAGGAAAAAAATGTTTTTGGGCCCCCGGCCCCACATAAGCGATATTTTTAAAATTCTTTTTCGCCAATTTTCGTCGTGAGAGGGTAACCAACAACTTCCCAAAGTTTCATGCATCTACCTACACGGGAAGTTGGAGAATTAGTGATGAATGAGTGAGTCAGTCAGGGCTTTCCCTTTTATTAGTATAGATTCTGATCTTCATGACCACTGACTAAACTCGAGATATCTTGCCATCAATTACCTGGCCACAAATTACCTGGCCACAAATTACCTGGCCACAAAATACCTAGCAATAAATTACATTGCCATTAATTACCTGGCCATCAATTACCTGCCCATCAATTACATGGCCACAAATTACCTGGCCACAAATTACCTTGCCACAAATTACCTTGCCATCAATTACCTGGCAATAAATTACCTGCTCATCAATTACCTGCCCATCAATTACCGGACAGTAGTTTCGGTTTGATTACATGGTATCTAGTTTTCAATAATTATATTTTAAATCGCTAATGTTTGGGTTGGGGGGGGGGTGTCTTTGTGTTTTATGTTGTTGTTGTTTTTTGTTTTGTTTTTTTAAATTTCTTTCTTTTCTTTTTTTTTATGTTAATTTTCTACAGATATTTTATATCAAGAGTTTTAAACATTTTTTTAAATCGTTAAAATTAAGTGGTGACAGTGACAGTGACAGTCCAATAAAGATAGATGAAATTTCTATTTCCTACCCATAACCCTCCTGAGCTGCAATGTTTAATCTACTTTTATGAACTTGATAGAGCACAAGGAATCAGACTGTTATTCTCATGAGTCTTTTCACACCCCTGTTGACATTAATCATTTAGTAATGGCTTTTATTGTTTGATTGAAAAAATAATTTCTTAACTTGTAGTTTCTAACAGCCATTTGTCTTGTTTTCAAAATGTGATATAAGGAAACAATTATTAGGGACACACATTTAGATTTGTATTTATAGTATGTCCCCGAAGATAACGGATCAGACTTAGCTATTGTCAGCTCAGAGTCCCAGGCCCCAGGTCCCAGGCCCCAGGTCCCAGGCCCCAGGTCCCAGGTCCCAGGCCCCAGGCCCCGGATCCAATTCAATCCAAGAAATGTTAAACAACAGCGTACTAAAAGAAGCGTTTAGTTATTTTAAATCACAGCAATATAGACTTTTTTTTCTTTTTATTAAATCCTTTCTATTAACTTGTGGTGTCTGAGCCGTGCTACTGACCGACCGTACGACCGACTGTACGACCGACCGACCGTACGACCGACCGACCGTACGACCGACCGACCGACCGACCGTACGACCGACCGACCGTACGACCGACCGACCGACCGACCATGCCAAAAACACTTTGGATCAATTTTTAAGCCACTGTCTCGTAAGCTAGTTAATTTTGCAGGCAGACTCATGCCAATGATCAAAGGGATGTATTAAAATTTCAAATCGATCGAATGGACAGTAATTGAATTATTGAATTTTTAAATTATTTTATTACAGGACAAACTAAACATATAGACAAAAGTGTGTGTGTAAAAGGGGGGGGGGGATAAAACAGTGATTTGGCCCAAAGGAGAATTGTGTGCGTCATCATTTGATTGGTTCCACAATGAAAAACTGTGGGTGGGGTATGGGGGTCGTCATGTATGAGGACCACTGTGAGAAATTTGGAGGTAGTTCAAGATGTCATACTAATTATTTTGGTGTTGTCCAGTAATGAAATGACCACCAGCGTTACGAAGTTGACGTTGTTGTTTTTGTTGTTTTCAGAGTGTACGTCCATGGCGACACCCTGCCCACTGGTCAGTGGTGGACCAAGTTACAGGGCGAAAACGTCACTTTTGTTTATGTAAGTAGGTCATAAGTCAATGTCAATACATAGACAGTAGCTATCATATGTGAGTAGTTCATCAGTCAATGTCAATGCATAGTCAGTAGCTATCATATGTGAGTAGGTCATCAGTCAATGTCAATACATAGACAGTAGCTATCATATGTGAGTAGGTCATCAGTCAATGTCAATACATAGACAGTAGCTATCTTATGTGAGTAGGCCATAAGTCAATGTCAATACATAGACAGTAGCTATCATATGTGAGTAGGTCATCAGTCAATGTAAATACATAGACAGTAGCTATCATATGTGAGTAGGTCATCAGTCAATGTCAATACATGGACAGTATCTATCATATATGAGTAAGTAATCAGTCAATGTCAATACATGGACAGTATCTATCATATATGAGTAAGTCATCAGTCAATGTCAATACATAGACAGTAGCTATCATATATGAGTAAGTAATCAGTCAATGTAAATACATAGACAGTAGCTATCATATGTGAGTAAGATGTATAGAGAGATAAATCTCAAATATGTCTCAATAGTAAGATGCACAGTCCATAAATAATTTCACTTGAAGCAAGAAATTTAAATTTTAAAAAAGGTTATGTGCACCAATCATGATTGGGCGTATAATTTTAGAAATGATTGTTGTCAATTGCAACTGAAGGGACCGATCTCTTGAAGATGTTGACTATCATGTCTCTCCCTGGTTCGATGTCATCTCTATAATCTATTGAAGTTGGAATGGGTCGGGCTGGTGACATTTTGAGACTATGCCAGTAGTCCGTGTGAATTTTGTGTTACTGGTGGCAGTTCGTCAGTGAACACCTTTGTGGACTTATGCTTAAGTTGAAGATAAATTTAAAAAAACAATCGGTAAAAACAAAGTTGTTTTCTATAAATCCCTTATATATGAGACAAATCTAGTGAATATTCATTCTCTTTTGGGTCGAGCCTTCAGGCTCTTAAGACTCGGTTCGATGTATCGCAAGGGAGCCTCATCAAGCGGGCATCGCCATAAAGGTATTCCTCCGCAGGTATCGCAACCTCTCCTTGTAAGACCCAGCCCAACTCGGGGCAACTTTCAAGTACGTGGGCCACCGTCTCCACGGGGTAGCCACACAAACGACAGAACTAAAAGTATTGTTAACATTCAAAACAAACATTTACAGACTGAAAGTGACTTAACTTCCAAATGCTCTAAAATGGGGACGGGTAAGGGTGGGGGTGTGGTCACCGATCGTTGGAGTGAACTCAGCAAACTCGTGGATGTCAACAACAACAAAAGGCTACCATACAATTATATAGAGATAAACTAAAAGTTCATTAATTTTATTACGGTACATTCGATCGATTTGAAATTTCGATACAATGCATTATTAAGCGACACAAGTCTATGTGCAAAATTTCAGCTCGATTGCATGACAGAGAGTGGGTCATGTTTGACTTGGGTTTTTCCGCCGTACCATACGGACGGACCAAGAGACGACGGTAAAGTTAATATAAGGGATTTTTTAAAAAAAATATTTAGCCACAGTTTAGTGAAGAGTTGGGGGGGTGGGGAATTGGAATAACACATTAATTCCTGGTTTGAGCTTTCCTGAACACAAGTTGAAGACCTTGAGAATTCACTTTTACGCACAATGAAGCGCTTGCTATAAAAAAATTTCAAGGATGTAGACGAAATGATCAACAACGATGTTATATAAAATTCTTGTCAATTAGTAAATGGTGTCTCACTGTGTTGGCGTACTTGACAGTACTTGACAGTACTTGACAGTACGTGACAGTACTTGTCAGTGAGTACTTGGTTTCTTTATTTGGTTTCATTGAAATCTCGGCGTGGCCCACCGACGGTTCATACACCTGACCTCCTCAATTCTTTCTCCCAACTGTTCCCTCATTTTTTTAAAATCCTTTATATTAACTTGAACAAAATGTGGATAAGAATACAATCAGGCCTGTAAATTAGTATTTATCACTAATCGAGAAATAAAGCCCGTCCAAGAAAGTTACGTCGTCGTTTCGGTGGCATGTTGTACCTCGCCTCCAACAGTAGTGTCGACCGGCCATATATGTGCATCACTTCAAAAATACTATTCACTATGGTTATAATAAATAACCCGTAGAAACAAAGCTGTTGACTATATATCCCAACATGTACCACTCATTTCTGTTGATTTTTTTTTCAATACTTGTTTATAAACTTATTAATATTAATTTTATTTTATTTTAAAAATTCCTTACTACACAGATATTCGGACACTATTCTGATCTGCGATAAGTATTTTCCGAATCCAGATAGTGGCTAAAATCTCGATACTCGGCTGTCCCCCGGTTAATTACGACAACAGGAATAGCATTTAATTATTTATGTTTTTATAAGTATCCTTTTATCAGAATCATTTGACTAGGGCCATCGATTTCAGCGTTAATTCACACACTGATTACATAATTATAATTAGAACTTTTTCATTGATAACGAAATATGTATCACAACAGAATATAACAAAATTCACGACTTTATTTACACGTTTAAAAAATAAACCCCTGGCATCGTGTGACAATTGTAATGAAACATTTTTTTTTACTTATCTATCAAATAAAGAAAGTACCAGTAAGAAAAGCCACAGCTCAATTCAATATGCGTACACGAAAATGTGCGCACCGTAGTTTCACTATAAAATAGTTTTTTAAAAGCGCACCTTTCAAAATAAAGTCGGTGGGGGGGGGGGGGGGNGGAATTCACAAAAACTAACTCGCTTTGAAAGTCCGCGTAAACTTATTCAATATGATTTTTTTTTTCTGATTGGCTGTGAGAATCTTTAGGAGTTTTAGCTTTAGGGACCAATCGCTACTATCGATGACCGCACAGAAAATTGCCTTTTATTATGTACGATGAACTTGCCACACACAAAAAAATTTGGATCGATATTTAACCCACTTCCTTGTATGCTAGCGAGCTGAACTTTTCCAGCATACTCGAGCCAATGATAAAAATTACGTATCGAAATTTTAGATCCATCGAATATACTGTAATTAAATTAATGAATTTTTAGATTATCTCTATTTATTTCTATGTAGCATGTTAATTTTGTGCAAGAGTGTCGCGGTGCGTATTATGTTGAACAGCATTTTGTTTAATACTTTCCTGTTGCGCTGTGCGGTGCGTATTGTATTGTAGATTTTTTTTAAAAATATATTCCCAATCTGTAATTGTAAAAAGCTATTGATCGCTAATCTGTCTTGCGTTGCGCACTTTGTTAAACATGTTTTTATATTCATTTTGCCGTAATCTATTCGAGCTGTAATTTAGCTGGGCGACTGTAGTAGTTGTTTTACTATAAATCCTTTATATATAGACATAACTAAATTTCGGATTTTTGAATTGACGTGCAATGAGTATTAAAATGAACATACTTTTAGTTATGTCTCATATATACAAATTTTATAGTCAAAAACGTGTATTTTACTGTGTTATTTTTTTTTTTTTTTTTTGTGATTATTTGTTTCTTCTGCACGCAACAGTACAGTTATTACGGTATTTTTGTTCTCTACATTTCTGTTCCCCTGTTCGTAACGCTAAGCCTTCAATATAATTTTCTTATTGATATTCTTTTCTTCAATTTTACTTTTCTTTTATGAGTCTCTCCCTCAATATAAGAACTTGGTCAGCCCCCTAATCCTTTGATTCAGGCTGAAATGAAATTTTTTTCTTTAAATAATCAATATTCACAAATCCACATCTCCAGATTGAAAACATAGAGACTGTGTTCCAGCAAGGGGTCAAGGTCTTGGCCCACCAGTCCGACATTCTGAGGACAATGATCTTGTTAAAATACGGAGGAGCGTATCAGGTGAAACTAGAAAATAATCAAAAAAATGTGTGTCCGTTAATTATTATTTTTTTAATCCTAGATCCCATCAAAATAATGCGAAACAATATTTTGAAGATAATACAAGATTTAGGATGTTTTAAAAAAATATTCAAACAAATGAATTATATCAAGGATGAACTAAAAATAAATATATTTTTTTAAATTTAAATTTAAAAAGATGTCTTAGAATAATTTGCACAAAAGACTTTGTAGAGCTGCGGGATTAATAATGTATCTAAAAAATGAAATAGTTTCTTAAAATTGTGTTTTAAAAGTATTTTTAATTAAAAAACAAATTAAATTAATTAATTTAAAAGAATTTAAAATCTAATACAATTCTAGGATTAGGCATAAGCCATTGATAAGCGGAGGGCGCAATAACCTTCTGCATAGAAAAAGCTTCTTTAATATGAACGATACTCAATATTGTTTCCTTTTCAAGTTACTACTTTTTAAATCTTGATTTGAGAATCTCTGTCTGTTTAAGACTTAATGGGTTATCATAAACATGTGGCTAAATCTATTTTAGACACACATGCGTGGATGGTCTTGTGCCATCCCGTGAATTGGAGTGTCGCTAGAGTCGTGACAATAGAGAGATCGATGACCAGCACAGGTGGCACTCGGACACTTTAATAAAGATTGGAAATAATTTCTTATCTTATCTTATCTTAGATATACAGACGCTCCTTCTATGCAGAAGATAATTGCGTCCACAGACCATGAGAGATGATCTGTTGGCAAGTGATGCAGCGGTCACAGGCCACGACTATAGGGGTTCCACGCATTACCCCAGCCGCCTAACTATTGTCTAGTTAGGTACCCATTCGGAGCTGGGTGACTCGGGGACTCCTCAGGCCGCGAGAACAAATCCTCACCTTCGTGTGGATTCGAACCCGTGACCATCGGTATGACAGTCGAGAGCTCTACCTCTCGACCACAACGTCCCAAGGGGACATCGCCAAGGGGGGCGTTTTTATTTATTAATTAATTTAATTGATTCTTTTATTATTTTTCGAAAACTTGTCTCAGACACACACATTATTCGATGTAACTACGAAACGGCTTTCAAATAGAATACAAATTTAAAATTTGTATGGATACAAGACGCTTTTTTATTTAAAAAACTGGAGGTACTGAAATACTTGTAATGTCTCTAGGTTTAGATTTTGTCGTGGCTGTATGCCATGGGTAGTGACATAAAAAAAATCTTGGCCTAGGGGTCAAACAAGAATTGTGTGCAATTTAACTTTTTTGACAGTGATTACCGGTAGAGTACCCCCTTTTTTCTCCATAGACAAGTCCTTGATTTAGGTAACAAGTATAACTTCAAACATACCTGGTAAACTATATATAGACATCAAAAATGTAAAAGTACACTATCCGTATAAAATTTGATTCGCGCAATTTCTGGTATTTAATTTTGCTAAAACGGGAACAAATAAATAATTGTTTTATTTTTTATTTCCTTCAAATCCTGTCTTCTGACTTTAAAAAAAAAATAATAATAATAATTTTATGAAGAAAAAAAATTTTTTCAATTGATTGGTTTGAACTTTAAGGACAAAGACGCCTTGTGGGTCCACCCAGTTCCCGAAGATATCCGGAGGTACACAACGCTTGCCTGCTACGACTGGGTGTTCCGTGAAGAGTGGCCTAGGGCCTTTAACCTCGGCGTCTTCATGTCGAAGCCTGGTGCTCCGTTCCTCAGACATTTCCTAGACTCGTTCTGGTAAGCAATCTCATTTTACTTCCGGTTCTAGACTACGGATTGCAGCATGAAATAATTTATTTAAATTTCGGAATGGTAAAGATATGGAATGGGCGTGATCTTTTGGGGTGTATCTTCTCCCGTAAAGCCACCCTAACCCCCGACCCA
>MUZC01004239.1:1546385-1561666 GCA_002072015.1 Radix auricularia | reverse complement strand
CCAATTTTTGCCAGTATTTGGAATAGCCCGTTGCGACTGACTAAGTCGAAGGCTTTTGTAAGGTCCACAAATGCAATGTATAGTGGCATCTGCTGCTCTCTGCATTTTTCCTGGAGCTGTCGTATGGAGAACACCATGTCTATGGTAGACCGACCGGACCGGAAACCACACTGAGATTCTGGATAGACGCGGGATGCTAGGCTTTGTAAACGTGTTAGTATAACGCGGGCAAAGGTCTTTCCTACAATACTAAGGAGTGAAATGCCGCGATAATTATTGCAATCACTCCTATCACCTTTGTTTTTATATAGTGTCACTATATTTGCATCCTTTAGGTCTTGGGGGATGTAGCCCTGTTCCCAGCAGAGGGACAGAATCTCGTGCAATGGTTGGAGTAAAGCTGTCTTGCCACTCTTTAGAACCTCTGGTGGTATTCCATCATTCCCAGGCGCTTTTCCACAAGCTAGGCTGTCAATTGCTTTGCTCAGCTCTTCCTGTGTGGGCACGACATCAAGTTCTTCCATGAGTGGCATATCTGGGATGTCATCTAGAGCGGTGCTGGAGACTGTGGTAACTGTTGAATACAATTCCAGATAATGCTCAACCCACCGTTTTAGCTGTGCTGCCTGGTCTTGAATAATTTCTCCACTTTTGGACTTTAGGGGAGCAACTTTTGACGTCAAGGGGCCAGTTGCCTTTTTGATGTTTTCATACATGACTTTTGCATTGCCCATGTCTGCAGCTGATTGTATACTGGAACAGAGCTTAAGCCAGTAGGTATTGACACATTTACGTGCAACCTTTTGGGCAAGTGACTTTGCTGTTTTTAAGGCATGCAACCTGTCGGGTTTAGGCTTTTCCTTGTAAGCCATAAGAGCTTTCCTTTTTTCTTCAGTAAAAGGTTTCATCTCGTCCCAATGTTCATCAAACCAGTCAGTGTTTTTGTGAGATTTTGTGCCAAAGGCTTGTATTGCGGATGTATAGATTGTGTCTCTCAGATGCGTCCATTTGGAGTCGATGGTGACGCATGGGGACGTCTTTGAGAGACTTTCCTTCACCTTGTCTGTAAACACCTGCGTCATCGCAGGGTCTTTCATGCAGGAGGTATTGATGCGTGGACTTCCCTTTTTCTTGGTGTGGTACGAGTTTTTCCTCATTATACGTACTTTGCTGGCGACAAGGGAATGATCCGTGTCACAGTCGGCACTGTGATAGCTGCGAGTGAGTAGGACGCTAGCTAGTTGTGCACGCCTGGTGATAATGAGGTCCAGCTGGTGCCATTGGTTGGATAGAGGGTGTCTCCAAGATACTTGATGTATATCCTTGCACTTGAAGAAAGTGTTGGTCACACACAAGCCTCGTGAGCATCACAATTCCAGAAGCCTTTGTCCATTTTCATTTAACTTTCCCCTGTCAAAGAGTCCAAGGCAGGTGGGCCAGGCTTCGTGGTCGCTCCCCACTCTAGCATTGAAATCTCCTAGGAGATAGATTGCCTCGTCTTTGTGGATGCTGGCTATTGCCTGGTCTAACGCTCCATAGAACTGGTCCTTCTCTTCCGGACTTTAATAGAGTGTTGGGGCATACACACTAAGAATGTTTGCTGGGCCCGCAGTTGTTCTGAGTCTTAGAGTGAGGATCCTCTCCGTGCCTGATGACGGGGGTTCAATGGATGGTAGAAGAGTGTTTTTAACAGCGAAACCCACACCATGCTGTCTAGGTTCGTCTTTCGGTCTGCCTTGCCAGAAGAAGGTGTAATTGGCCTCTTTGAGTGAACCGTTGTCTGGGAGCCTGGTCTCCTGAAGGCATGCTATGTCAATCTTTAGCCTTTTAAGTTCTCTATCGATTATTCCTGTCTTCCGTGTGTCGTTTATGGACTGCAGATCATCAGTGATGCCGGGACACATAGTCCTCACGTTCCAGCTAGCGATTCGAAGAGCTGGGGTCTTCTTTTTCTTTTTTGTATTTCTTGGTGCAGGGCTTAGTGGCCCACTTGTTGAGTGGTACTCTAATCTCCACGCACCCAGTGGAGAAGGCAGGCCATGACGGGATAGCACCTATTTGACTGGGGGCTGCCCAGTTTGAGGCGGGCGGTAGCTGTCCAGTGAGACATTGGTAGTCTCTCTGACCGTCGGAAGCAGCCCCTGGCGCCTAGCTCTACGTCAATTGAGCTTTGGCTTATAACGGGTAACTGCTGCTTCCCGTGTTTTGTCGACACCTTGCGGCGACGCTGGAGTGTCCTCTCCAGAGGTGATGCAAGCCTGGGCGGGTATTATGGAGAATTAGCTGCTGCCCATACGGCATATCCCCCCTCTCCACATCAATGGTGTAACCAAGGGAACGACTTGCGTCGATGCAGCTTGGCTGCCATTGGCGTCGCAGGAGCTGCCGGTATGTACATAAGTCTTATGTAAAGACCGCCTGTAGGTGCTCCATTTCCTGATTTTCTTTCAGGGTTTACTCCCTTAGCCTTTCCCGCAAGGCAGGTATAGCCGCAAGGCAGCGGAGGATTTGTATTCGCAGTTTCTCCTAGATGAACTACCAGATGAATTTTAGATGTTAGCGCACTAACACTTTGACCACCGCGCCCCCTATTTAGGTCTTGGGGGATGAAGCCCTGTTCCCAGCAGAGGGACAGAATCTCGTGCAATGGTGGGAGTAAAGCTTTGCGACTTTACATCACAGGATTCATAATTATTTCTTTGCATACTTTTTAATTGAAAATTTCTTCGTTTACGTCTTATTGATGCTTAGACTATCCATACACACATTTCCAATCTGCAAAGCATTCGATTTCTGCTATTTCTTTGGACATCAAATGCAAACAAACATGTTGCTACCTATCATGGACTCTCCCTTTATTGAAATGTGCAGACCCCGCCCTCGCATAATGATATTGCTTTTTAATATGTATAATAAATACTAAAACGAATTATAAAAGCCTCTATATGACAACCCTTGATGTAAAAACCCTCGTGAAATTGTGACTTAGTCCAAAACTATTTCTCATAGTAATTTCTGCCTCACACCCTCTACAATGCCATCTGATATTCTCATTTTTTTAGTTTAATTCTTTGGTTGTGCTCCTAGCCTAGCTTGAAACACTAGAGGATGGAAGAACAAATAGTTTAGTAGCAATGATGCATGTATGGCAATTAATTTTCTAGCTTGGAAATAGAACACAAAGATAATCTAATAAAACCCTAGGATAGACATATACTTTAAAAATTCTATTCTGGAATTCGGACGTGGAATTGGTTTCCTGATCAAACCAGAAAACCCGAAACATAATTAACATTTTAAAACTCTAGTTAAAATGCAAGACTAGAAATAACCATGGATAGACCACCGATGTGAAAGGCTTTTGATAATTAAAAATTTTGTAACATAGAGTTATCCGGACCGCATAATGAAGATGAAAAACAACGGAGCGTTGGGTTAACAACGGGTTCTTCTATATTTTCAAGAACACAACAGGTATAAAATAATCGGATTATTCTCGGTAAAAAGATCTGTCAGGCTTTTAATGCCCTGTGCCACCCCCCTCCCCAAGATAATATTTAAAACAAGAAATGAGTTAGAGTCAAGTGATGTGTTTAACTGCTCATCTCATGCGACTTTCCTTGTTCATGTAATCAAACAAGTTTCATGGAGCCATCATGACCTTTCCCCGTGATCAGTTTGTTTTGATTATTTTTATGATCTAACACCTTTGTATACTCTATAACGATACCGCCATACGTCACCAAAGAATCTCCATAGCAACAGCTGCACAGTCATCTCTACAGACAGACTCACTCATATTTTCCATATCGATGACATACAAAAAACAGCACTGCGCTATTCGATGCATAGCATGATAACATACTACAAATAAATACCCATGCAATTTTACGTGCTAGTATCCATGGGCGTCGTTGGGATTGGTGTCATCCGGGGTGGTAGCTCATGGCGTCACCCCCTCACGTCTTAACCCATAGAACTCCTCCGGGGTTTCCAGTTGAAAATAACGGGAATATACAGAATTTTTCATTTTGGTGTCAACCGGGGGCGGCCCACCCCCCACCACATCCCCCTAGTGACGCCACTGCTACCATCACAAATGACGGGGGATGACAATACTTTTTTTCTTCTTTACATGACGAACAGAACCGACGTCAGTGCTTCTCAAACATGCCATCTTTATTTAAACACAGACTCATACTTACAAACCATTTCTGTCTCTTACACTCACCTCCATACAATCCTTGACACGCCTATTTTGGAGAAGTTTTACACGTCATGCTTTGTGATTGATTTTTGGCAAGAAGAATATTTGCCATGGAAACATAACCATTCGGTGTTAGCAAATACACTTTTAGGTTAATTCTGGGATTCCCCGTAAAGTAACCTCTCGTAAATTATGCCACGTCTGTATTTGATGTGTACTCGGACCCAGCAGAATCCAAGAAGAAAAATAAAAGATGAATGATACGTTAATAATCTTTTTCGAAACTAAATAATATTTCTCAGTTTCCAAGAATTCGCAGTTACACAATGAGTCAGTCACGATGTGCCTATTTTTATCGATTTCAATTAATTTCTGAGTTTTGTTTGGCCGGTCGTTACTTGGCCACGAGGACATCTTGTTTTTTCTAATTGACTTTTCACACAATTCACTTTTTTTTTTTAAATGTCTTTAACTTAAATGCGCACATTTATTGTCTGAAAACAAATTTTAATGATGAAAATTAACTTTAAATAATTTTTAACACTAGCTTTTATTTGACTCGAACCGCTTTCTATCGAAGTCACGATTAGACATGAGTTGACATGACTCTATCAGGAAGTGAATAAAATTTTTAAAACTGCTTAAAGTTGAAGCGAGCTCTTGTTTACATCCACCAATAACCGTTTATTGGCGGCCTTTCATGGTGTTTTGTTGAAATTTCGCCAAGGAAATTGAAACAAAATATAACTCAAGAAGTATTTGATCGACGTATGCATCTAACTGACAGAAACAGTTAGAACTAAGGAGGAAAACATTTTTTTTTTCTATTAAAATTTTCTCATCTCGATCGAAAGAGTCCAGTGCTTGCCTAATAATCTGAAGAAAGTTGGTTCAAATCCAATTGAAAAGATTTTGTATGTCTTTTAATTGTATATACCTTAGGGGTGTATCAATCGGATTTAGGCCTCGTCTCCAGAAAATCCTGAATCCAGCCATTTTTACAAATCCGGCTCCGGCAGAATATCACTTCATAAATCAGACCAGATCTGGCTGGCTAGTTGAGACATAATATATTTATATATATATTTATATAATATATATATAATAAAGCGGCCAATAAATAAAAAATTTCCTGACGATTACACGAACATTTTGGTTTTATACTATTTACTTACGAGAATGTTCAAAATGTTAATAAAATGCCTACCATGATTTCCAACACTCCACCTACTATCAAAACAAATAGAAAGCGTATTAAGCTAATGGCAATAATGGAGTCTGACTCAGAGACAGAAAATGACGACAGCTCTTCTGGTGAATTAGTGCGTTAAAAAATGGAGATGAAGTTTCCAGAAACCATTAACCCTCTACAATACTGGAAACTTAATGAACACCAATATCCGATAATGTCATTCCTTGCCAATACCGTTCTTTGCATACCAGTTACCTCAGTTCCAAGTGAATAATTTTTCAGCTCAGCTGTTTATATTGTCTATTAGACCCGCTCCACTTGAACCAAATAATGTCAACACTTTTTTTTTTAATTATGCGTAGTTGGTTAAAAGATGACATATAAAGATTGCATTCCAGTGTTATTTAGATTTTCAACAAGTTACTAATGATATCATGAATTTTAATTTTTTGCTATAATTGAAATTAACGAATATTTATCTAAATTTTTCAAAAGTAAACGATTAAATTTAAATTAATCGTTGGCAGCCCTAGTTAAATTCTTATTGTTGTCAGTTTCCACGTTGAGAATTTTTTTTAAAAAACAATTATTTTAATCTGAGTGAAGACGTAAGAAGTGATCCTAAAAATGTTTCTGCTGACAAAAAAGAAGACTACATGACTTTTGTATTTAGTTTAGCAACAAATAAACGACTATCCCATCTATAACATATTTTCCAAGAGATAGTCTTTAAAAAGCTCATGTGTTCCCCTTTGCCCAAATTTTGAAGACTTTAATTGTCATTTCCAATTAATTTCCTACAGTTTTATCTTATTTTACATTATCTTTTAGAGATGCGCCTTCTTTTCAGAAGATTATTGCTTCCTTCACTTATACATGGTTTATGTCTAATCTTTCACTTTAAAAAAAAAATATATTATAAGTGTTGATAAGGTGTTGGTTTTTCTGGTTCCCTCAGATAACACATTCTCCGTTTGCATTCCTGAAGGGAAAGCTAGAACTTGCAGTTTTTATTCTTGCATACTGAATAAGAAAACTGTTTTTATCACTGTTTCTATGAGGGTTGTAAAATATTATATTTGTCCCTCCCTATTTTTTAATATACCAAAACAAAGAAAACAGAAAAATGTATAAACTTCAAACTTCTCTTAATTCAGAATTATTTTTTTTTAACAAAACATCAATTTTTTAACCCCTGCTTACCCCCCATACACACACACACACCCCAACGACTGACTTCTGATCACATATGGAGCTTAAGTGTGTCAAGGCCGTCATTTGGTGCACAAGGGCGTGCCAAGAGGTCGCCCCAGATGGTCCCGCCGCTGACAGTTACCTAATGAGTCTGGAATAATTCATGTGTGCCCCAGCCAACAGGACGGGTCAACTTCATCTTTTAATCAACTATGCGGCTGTGGGGGGAAGGGACATAATTACTGTTCACACGAAAGGTTGACACAAGTACATAGAGTGGGGTAGCGGTAAGTTAATTGAGTGCAAAGCTGTTGTACCCAGCCAGACGCGAAGGGTTTAGAGACTCTGTTATTTAGAACGTACTTTCCATGTCTTCAGCACCCTCGTAATTTCAGGTTCAAGGGTATATTTTTGAGGCCCTGAAGATTAAGCATTAAATATGAATTTCTTTTTTTTCCCTCCTTACGTACGCTACCTATCGCCACATGGGGAGCATCGCCGTGATCTGCATTTCTTCCATAAACACTGCACAGGAACCCACCTTTCCCGATTTCATTTCAACACTGCTGCATCGACACCTTCTCTAATTATCCGCCCCGACGTGTCACAGTGGATGTACAGATGTACAGATGTACAGATGTACATACAAATTTGTTATTCCTGGAAGACGGTGATGTCATATATTTACAGATAGTCCGTATTTAATTCAAAATAACCTTTTCCGTGGAAGTTCCTTTAGTGAAAGATTGTCCTGAAAATAATAAGGCATTGTCCTAAATCAGAATCGGGCAAACTTTCCAAGGCGTGCGCCACACCACTGGGTTATGAAACGCTAAAGATCCGCACCCAAAAAATCAGCTTCGTTTGAAACAGAGACATGTCAATTTTATCATAACTTTATTTTACAAATGTTCCGATATTACTGCAGGTTTCCGCGGTCCGCACTGAGATCTGTAGCTTACCGCATGTGGCCCGCGGGTCACTGTTAACCCACCACTGCTCTAAACCACTGTTTCTCAACCTTTTCCGGGCGGTGACCCCTTTTTATAAAAGTCCTGTGACATGGGTGGGAATTTTAAAATTCTTTTTCGACAATTATTGTCGTGAGGGTGAACTCAACTACTTCCCAAGGTTTCATGCTTCTACCCACACGGGAAGTTGGAGAATTAGTGATGATTCAGTTTCTAATAAAAGAAAAAACTACATTTCGGTCCTCGGCTCCCAGGAGTGATAATTTAGACCTGTTTTTCTCCTGTTACCAAAGCGGAAGTGTACTCAATAAGTACTTTAAGTTTCGTGCTTCTACGTACACGGAAAAATGGATAATTAGTCATGAGTGAGGGGCTCGTGTAAGGAAAAAACTACAATTGGGGCCCCCGACTCCCCCACTTATTGGGATTTTAAAAATTGTGTTTCACCAATGGTCGTTTTGAGAGTGTATTCAACAACCCCCCAAGGTCTATTGCTTACCTACACAGAAAGTGGAAGAATTAGTAATGAGTCAGTTTTTATAAAGGTAATTTAAATGAGGGAAAAACTACATTTGGGGCCCCTGATTCCCCAGGATTTGGATTTTTGTTAAATTCTTTTTTCGCCAGTTGTCGTTGTAATAGTGTACTCAACAACTTTCCGGGAAATTAGACAATTCGTATGAGTGAGGGCTTTGCCTTTTATTAGTGTAGATTCTAGTTAGTTTTACATGCAACGCAAATTATGTTTTAGACTTCAAAAACTTACTTTATCTAATATTTTCAAGGTTAAAAGTGAAACCAAAACATTTGGCGAAAGGTCATTCTCTTTTTGTGCAGCAAAACAATAGTATTCTCTTCCATTACACATCCGTAGTATTTCAACTGCTAAGTCCTTCAAGACTGCACTTAAGACACATCTTTTCAAAATTTATTTTCAAAGTTAATAAAGCAGCATTCTTTTAATGATTAACGTAGCTGATGTACTATGTATTGTCATTTATGTAGTTAGTATGATATGAATGGTTATTTAATTAATATCTGTATTGTTATCTCCATGTAAAGCGCCGTGAGCCCGGCTCCTGGCTGGGATACAGCGCTATATAAATTATCATTTTATTATTATTATTATTATATTATTATTATAAAAATGAAGATTCTATGTTATAAATTTTAGTGGGTTTTTTTTTTTAAATCTAATTGTTTTACTTATAATTTATCTGTAAATTTATTTAAGTCAACTAACATGGCAAACGTCTTTCTCCCTTTTATCTACAATAACTTATGAAGTGATTATTTTAAGTGAATGCGTTTTGAACATAGAACAATTTTAATTTTTCTGGACAACTCATAATCTCTGTCGTGTATTTCTTTATTCTTAAAGCTCTACATTTTACCTACCCCAAGCCGGACCCCAGTCTGGCGTCATTCGATGCCATCCAGAAAGGAAACAATCTTCCAGCAGAACTGGGAAAGAAACTTGTACGAGCGATAGAGAACTCTGGGAGGAAGCACTTGTTGGCATAGCAGGCGACCCTTGATGATGTCTTTATGTTTTCCAACTGATTTGGTTGTACGTGTGGTGTTGATGTGACTGCTCCAAGTCACGGGGCCAAAAAGTTTTATGATGATGCCTCGGATTGCCTCGTTTGGGATGTGATATCACTTCAGCGCAACTCTGTGATGTGACGGTCAAGCTATGTGAAAATGTTTACAAACAGTATTGTTCATGCATTTTCTGCAATAAGTTATTGGTGTTACTTTTCTTGAACATATATGTAAGATATTACAATTCAAAGCTCTGATTTTAAACTCTAAGAAACAATTTGGTGATAATGTGTTGTTTTCTTTTAATTGCTTTTGGTAATTTCTAGTAAATTACTACATCGTCTTTATAATGGGGACTATTTGTTTGACACGGGTTAGACACTGGTTTAAAGCAAAGACAATCTGATTATTTTAGTCTTTATATATATATATTTTTTTTTTTAATTTTTGGCCTTAATAGTAAAGCTTAATTTTCTTCTCTCATTTATTTAAAATAATACAATTCAAATATGTATTTCCGTAATGATTGAACAAAATATCTTTATTGTGTGCAAAGACCAACAACAACAAAGGAACGGACGTCCCCATGCGAGCAAAATTTAACACAATTTGCTTTCAGCACCAATCACGTTTTCATTTGTACTTGAAGTGGCAGAAATAGTGATTAGTGAATTAAAAATGTACATTTTTTTATTATTGGCTTTTTACTTGCACGGCTGCAAAAATTAACTATTAATTTCTCGATTAATCGGTCAAATTCTTCATCGATTAAAATTATTTTGATTGATAAAATAGGGATTAAAATTAAAGAAATATTTTTAACAAATTTTTCGATTTATTATTGAATAATTAATTATCAATAATTAATAATAGTTTTTTACGTACCAACATCTCCATTTTTTTAAAAATTAAAGTGTACACTTTAAAATATTTTAACCTGTTTTTATAAGGAAAATGATAAATTAAAAAATAAACATTGTTTTTACTTAATTAACAAAAACAAAATTCAAATTCATTGACATTAAATTGAACTACTCATATTTTATATATCTCCGAAGAATATTATTATTTTTTTTATAGATCTACATGGAAATAATTAAGTTATGGGCATTTTATGAAATTTTCAGTGTAATGGCGTCATTTTCTTATTTTTAACTTTCATCAAAACCATCGATTAATAATTCGGTAATTTTTCAAACGTTAACGATTAAATTTAAATTAATCGATAGCAGCCCTATTTTTAATTAAATCATTATCAAAAATTTAATGAGAAATAAATGCCATAATATGTATTCTACTTCCATAGACCAAATTACACATCACTATTCGGGTTTGGGCACCTTGTTACATGTCATCTACTATCACAAAATCTAAACGAATCAAAATCAAATTTTTGGAAAGTGTTAAGCGTTCTTAATCTCAAAATAAAATATCTTTCTCCAATCCTTTCAAATGTATAGATATAGATCTATTAAAGAAACAATAAATTAAATGTAAATCTTTTTAAGATTTTTCAAATGAGTAAACATTTAGGATTATGTTTATGGCAACTAATTGCATTGATGCATACCTGAACTTTTTTCAAGGCCATTCAAGCAAAGAAAACATATTTTCTTTTTTTAACATTTGTACAAAAAACTGAATTTAGATTTTTAATAATATTTACACGTTCTTATATTTTTAATATTATACTTCTTTTACTTAAATTCTACAAATTCTACACAAATTTTTTTTTTTAATTCGGACCATTCCTAAACTATTTCTGTTGAGAAAAAGTCAAATCTATCCCCTAAAGTTTAATGTTGAATGTATCAAAATGAAACATTTACTGACGTTATTTTCCTCGCCCTATTTTTTCATCAGTAAGAACAAAACAAAAAAAAAGTCACATTTCACGATACACTGTTGACAATAATAATAAATATAGTTTACAAATCAATATTAACATTTTTTGAGTAAGAAGGTTTTGAAGCATGACGTCACTGTAGTACATTTGAATTTTCAAAGCTTACTCCCTTTCCAATTTCCCCATCACTGAAATGATGGAGCAGAAAAGTTAAAATAGGACGATCACGGAACAAGTGTGTGTTAAACTTGATCATCGGTCTTGACGCATGGGTAGATATTTGCAAATGTGCCTAAATAACTTAAGGTCCTTAATTCTTTGTTATTGTTTAAAGCTGGGGGGTCTCCAATCTACGGCCCGCGGGCCAGATGCGGCCCACGAGGCCCTCTCGCTTGAGACCTTTTAATCCCCCAAAAATATATTCATTTACCTGTAGTTTACCATAAAACTTAGTGTCTGGGAGCTAGTAGTCGGCCTCCAAACTGCTGTTTGACAGTTAATGCGGCCCTCCGGCAGAAAAGTTTGCAGACCCCTGGCTTAAAGCATTTTGTATCTAAAAGCGGAACACTCATTTTACGAGTGGGTGCAGACGTAAATAACAATATATCCCTAAAGAAGACGACATAATTCAAACACGTTAACATTTCTATTGTTTCCGTTTCTAAAGAAATCCAAACAAATCGTAAACATAGCTTATGATGCCTGTGATTAAACAAGGTTAACATTTATTTTTCTTTAAAAACATTCCGGTGATGATGGGAAGATAACCCCTCATTTTTATTTTCACGCTCCTGAAACTACATCAATTTTGTTATGTTCCGATTCCAACATTCTGACCAACCATTGAACTGATTTTATTTTTTAGAAGTTCAATTTTAAATTTAAAACATTTTAGATTATTTTTTTTTATATTTTACCTATCTTTAAAAAGTTCATCTTTAAAAAGTTCATCTTTAAAAAGTTCATCTTTAAAAAGTTCATCTTTAAAAAGTTCATCTTTAAAAAGTTCATCTTTAAAAAGTTCATGCCTGTAAAATTTAGGCTTGAATATTTGTGTCATAAAATTAAGTCCCCCTCCAGAAATGCCATCTGTTTTCTCCCCATAAACTAAGTGTATGACATCTGACCAACCGCTCATTTCAGCACTTAGTGATCTGATTTGTCTATCTGAAAAAGAAATAATGTGACTTATATTTTCGTACAGCTAAAGAACATGGGTAACATTTTAATGTTTTATTTACATTTTTATACCAAAGTTTAAATGTGTAAGATAATGTTCCTATTAAAATTTTCCACTTTGAAAATTCATGGATTTGATAATTTGTCTTTGATCTCTGCAGGTATATTTCAAAGCCAAGATCTTTCCGGCGTTTTATTGTATTTATTTATTTTTAAAATTTGCACTTTATTCTTACATTTTCACTGTTATAATCTGTGTGAAACTTTGTACATGCTATTAATCTCTAGTCTAAAACTAAATCAATTTTAAAAATATTTAAAAGTGCATTTACTTTAGATGTTAAAATATTTTTAATCTGTAACTAAATAAAAGATACAATTTTTTCAAAAATATTATTTTGGACTCTAGTTTATCTTTCAGCCTTTATTTTGTATATCATTAGTAGAGAAGCGGTTATTTTGTATATCATTAGTAGAGAAGCGGTTATTTTGCATATCATTAGTAGAGAAGCGGTTATTTTGCATATCATTAGTAGAGAAGCGGGCTGTAGAAGTTGATCGATCTCAGAACAAATCGAGAAAAAATCGTTTTAATTGACTTAATACTGCCGGCCCTACCCCTCTCCCCGTGAAGCCCTTTAGAATAGTTTTATTTTAAATCGTGTTGACAGATTAAAACAATAAATCTCTAGATAGAGAGTGACACAGGAAATAGTACACTGAATTGTGTTACCTTACAGAGCAGGGATGTCCAAAGTCCGGTCCGTGGGCCAGAATCGGCCCGCGAAGCAATTTTTACCGGCCCGCGGCCTCATCTGAAATAATTAATTAACTAACGTATTATTTTTTAACAACATTAAATATAAGAAAAGTCGACAAGTTTTACCGTTTTGAGTACGTCAAAGGATCGCAAAAATCGATAACATTATATTTTTTACCAATTACTAGACTTCAGTCTTAAAGACCGACAAGGGAAACAAATGCATTTGGTTCTGTTTGTTCTGCTGTCTATGACGTTAAATTACCAAGTAAACACTATCTTTATTTATTACTGATAGCTATCGCCATGACTCGGGAGCACAGTTGACTAGCAAAACTTGTCTGTAGCAAAATCAGCTTAGACAGGTTTTTAAACTTCACTGTATCATTCATAAAGAAGTTCTTTGTGCTAAACACCTTTCATGTGATCGTGTCCTTAAGGCAGTGATAAAGGGATGAACTCTATTCGCTGTAAAACCCTGTTTCACAGCCAGTTTTAGCAGTGTCATCTTGACATCCAGAGAGAATACAAAGATGTTATGTATCACAATGATATAAGATGGTTTAGTCGGGGGAAAGCACTTCAGTGCGTTTACACATTAAAAAAGAAATTGTGCAGTATATGGAAGATAAGGAAAAACCATTTCCAGAACTATCTGATACTGCTTGTCTTGCATATTTTGAATTTTCGGTTGATGTGAAAAGACATATAAACCTTCTTAACACAATTCTTCAAGGGCACAATGCAGTGGTAAGCCAATTATATTCACATATCAAGGACTTTGGGAACAAGCTGCAACTTTTTCAAAGGCAACTTTTTCATATGCAGCCTTATACCACACATTTCCCCTCACTGCAGGAAATCATGACAAGTTTACCAGAAAGAAGCTTCAATTAGGCAATGTATAGGTATGTTGCAGATATCACATCCTTGGCTGATGAATTTCAAAGACGCTTTAATGACTTAATGACTATTGAAAAGATAAACATGGTTGTTGTTTTTTAAATCTTCATATTTCTCTGTAGATTTTGATAATACTGCAGGCAATCTGCAGCTGGAATTCATTGAGCTGCAAACTGATGCTTATTGTCGAAGCAAACTATTTCTTCTCTTTGACTTTTACAGTGAGCTTCATTGTTAAAGAGAGATTAAAAGGAATTCGAACATTTGTTTTAAAAAAATGCTTAGCATGTTTGGCTCGACATACTTGTGTACGCAGACCTTTTCAGTTATGAATTTTAACAAGATCTGTGTGAGGACGAGAATATGTGACTCTCAACTACGTGATATCATACGTATCAAAACCATGGCATTGAGCCTGAACTCACCACTTACTGCATTCAAGATCTCAGTTTCACCATTCACACTAAAAGTTTACAATAAAAACTCATCATACTATGTCATTTTTATAATATTATTTTAACCCGGCCCGCGAATATCTTTTCATAAAGGAATATGGCCCGCCATGCAAAAAGTTTGGACACCCTTGTTATAGAGAGTGACACAGGAAATAGTACACTGTATTGTGTAACCCTATAGAGAGTGACACAGGAAATAGTACACTGTATTGTGTAACCTTATAGAGAGTGACACAGGAAATAGTACACTGTATTGTGTTATCTTATAGAGAGTGACACAGGAAATGGTACACTGTATTGTGTTACCTTATAGAGAGTGACACAGGAAATAGTACACAGAAATTACACACATGTATGTTGTAACCCACAAATCCCACAATTAATCAAGAGCGCTACTTCACGGAATGATGCAGATGTTGGTAGAGCTGAGAACGGCCAAAGTCCATAAAACTTAAGTATTGTACATCTCTTAAACTGAAAGCTTTTCGGCTTCCAACCTCCCTTAATCGAATTTTCCAGGGCATGCTGTGACTCTTTTTTGTAAAGAAAAATGTTACTTCCCCCATCCCACTGTGAACCGTGTAGGTAGTAAAGTGGAGTGAGGGGGAGTGAAAGTGCCACTCCTCACGGGCTTGTGATTATATGTAAAAGCAAGTTGGTTTTCATTTCATGTGAAACATCTGACACCGCCTCTCTTTCTTGTCAACCCTTCTGGCCAGTATGGCTGTGCCCCCCCCCCACAATCACCCTCTCAATATCAACATTGTCCTTCATTAATCTGCGCTTAAAGGCCATTTATCAAAACTCGAAAACTCGTAAGTCGATTTTTTTTCCGGGTCCCTTTGAGTTCGACTAAGAGAGGTCCGACTGTATGTTGTACTTCAAAACAATTGTAACACACATTTTTTAATTTCTACTGAAAATCCTACATGTGGAAGAAAATCAGCAGTCCCAAGCCTGCGCTCTTCATGGGGCTTCCCGGAAAACCCCCTCAGCCCTCTGGCCCCCTAAGGGACGTAAAGACTGAGA
>MUZC01004239.1:1512525-1523484 GCA_002072015.1 Radix auricularia | reverse complement strand
ATGTTTAAATTATCACTCACCATCATCTTTTATCTTTTTTACAAAGATATTGACAAAGACAATTAACATAAAATATGTTTTTACAAATCAATCAAAAAAACATTAATTTTCAATAATTAAAATTAAATAAGAAAACAAAGATAATTATGTGTATAAATATAAGAGATAATAAAATTCAAAATTAATCACAAAACTTGAAATTTCTTCCACTGACAAGTAGATGACAAAGACAATTACAAAGCTTATGAATTATATGTTTAAAAATTTGAATACTTATTCACTCAGAAAAATGTTCTTTTATTATCTTTAAATGAGGTACTGACATTTTCATTGACAAATACTTGTTGAATTTAATTTTAATTTCATATTTTAGTAATCAGACCTCGTCGGTGGGGTATATTTTAACAAATAATTTTTAATAATTTGTTTTAAATTTATTTTTAAAGTCAAATACTTAACCTTTAAACATTTAAATGCAGTTATTGGTTTAATTGTACCAAGCATTCAATTAAAATACAAGCATGCACATGTTTTAACGGATTTGTATTTTTAAAAAAAATTTCAATATGATTTTTTTACAACATCACTTAATATATATTTATTTAAAATTTAAAAATCTTGATTTCTTTTAAACATTTCTTATTCATTGTTTTGTATATTGGATTGTAAATGTTTCCTAAAAATTTTCTTACCCATATCTCTAAAATTAAATAAGTTGTGAGGGAAAGGGTGCAGAGTTTTGAAATTTGGTCACAAGTTTTGGAATAAATTATATAGGTTATAGGCTATAACCTATATAATAAGTTATAGGTCGATAAAGGGAAAAAAAATGACAAAAAAAATTCATAACTCCACTTCAATAACATATAGAAAGACAAATCAAGTGTTTTTTGAAAAGGTCTTAGCAAGCCCTTTAAAATAATATATTATTACTTGAGCCTTTTTTTAAACTACATTTAATTTTTCTGTCAAAGTTTGCTGTTTTCCTTCTATGCTTTCCGGCAAATTTGTCGCCTCGAGACACCCGCGTCCTCTATAAACACCTGCAAAGCAAAAATAGAAACATTCCTCGCGCGAGTCCGCGCGGGTCGAATCGCGCGTGCGATTTCCCGAAACCCGCCGCCTCTATAAACGTTAGCTTAGTCTAGTACAGTCACCGCGACAAAGCGAGAGGGAGAGGCGTTACCGCTTGTGTTGTTTTTTTTTCACTACGTTATCGCTAGGTTTGTTGTTTTCTTTTGGGTTAGGCGGTCCTACGGTCATGAATAAAGATGACCGGCCGCTTAGTGAAGTACATGTACCTATATTACGAGAGGTATTTGAAAGACGTAGCAAAGATATCGGGCGATTAATCGGCTGGATCTTGGTATCGCTTTAACTCACCGCGACAAAGCGAGAGGGAGAGGCGAGACGCGTTACCGCTTGTGTTGTTTTTTTCACTAGTTTTTTTCACTGCGTTAACGCTAGTTTTTGTTAGTTTGTTGTTGTTGTTTTCTTTTGGGTTACACGGTCCTACGGTCCCGAATAAAGATGACCGGTCCTGGTCTGAGGACCGGTTAACCGAATAACCGGTTAACCGTTAACAACCCTAGTAACAACTTAACATAAATAGGCTGGTTTTTTTCTATAGATGAGATGACTTTTAATTGATGTTGTATAAGAATATTGGCAAAATTAAGTGTGTGTAATGTAGTGGAAAGGTGGCCACTGTTCTTAAAAAAAACAATGGTAAATCTCATAAATAGTTACTCTCCTCATCCTGGAAATCTGTGTTAGTTCAATAGATGCCCCAAATAGATAGCCTTGTGCCTATAATAAAGTTTGATTCTTATATTCTCATAAAATGCCTTACTTGCATTGTATCAAGTACATGATGTCAATGGGAAATACCTGCCTACAACATGTATTTTGATAACAAGATTCAATTGGGTCTCATACCTTTATATGTTAACCAGCAATATGTGAAAGCATTTCACACATTCACTCTACTCTAACATATAGAACATTAAATCAAGTTGAGAATAACAAAAGTGACAATTTATGATTTTGAGGGCATTTTCTGAAGATTTTTTTTATGATCTTTATTGTTTTCCTCTTATATGTATAGTTTTTAAGTGGATTGAAGAATTTTAATTTTAAATTTTACGAAACACAATTAATGTATCATAAAAGATATTACTTTGCATTTTTAACACAAATAATATTTCCATAGATATATATTGTAATTTAAACACAAATATTATATTTTATACCGATATATATATATAACAATATATATATATGGGGGGCGCGGTGGTCAAAGTGTTAGTGCGCTGCGGTACAAAAAAAAAACCTAAAATAAAAATCGGTCACGGGTTCAAACCCCGGTTCTGGCACCCCTACGGGTAGATGATGCTCGTTAAAACCTTGGCTGGTAGTTCATCTAGGAGAAGGAAACTCTGACTACAAATCCTCCGCTGCCTTGCGGCTATACCTGCCTTGCGGGAAAGGCTAAGGGAGTAAACCCTGAAAGAAAATCAGGAATTGGAGCACCTACAGGCGGTCTATACATAAGACTTATGTACATACCGGCAGCTCCTGCGACGCCAATGGCAGCCAAGCTGCATCGACGCAAGTCGTTCCTTTGGTTACACCATTGACGTGGAGAGGGCAGCAGCTAATTCTCCATAATACCCGCCCAGGCTTGCATCACCTCTGGAGAGGACACTCCAGCGTCGCCGCAAGGTGTCGACAAAACACGGGAAGCAGCAGTTACCGGTTATAAGCCAAAGCTCAATTGACGTAGAGCTAGGCGCCAGGGGCTGCTTCTGACGGTGGGAGAGACTACCGATGTCTTACAGGACATCTACCGCCCGCCTCAAACTGGGCAGCCCCCAGTCAAATAGGTGCTATCCCGTCATGGCCTGCCTTCTCCACTGGGTGCGTGGAGATTAGAGTACCACTCAACAAGTGGGCCACTAAGCCCTGCACCAAGAAATACAAAAAAGAAAAAGAAGACCCCAGCTCTTCGAATCGCTAGCTGGAACGTGAGGACTATGTGTCCCGGCATCACTGATGATCTGCAGTCCATAAACGACACACGGAAGACAGGAATAATCGATAGAGAACTTAAAAGGCTAAAGATTGACATAGCATGCCTTCAGGAGACCAGGCTCCCAGACAACGGTTCACTCAAAGAGGCCAATTACACCTTCTTCTGGCAAGGCAGACCGAAAGACGAACCTAGACAGCATGGTGTGGGTTTCGCTGTTAAAAACACTCTTCTACCATCCATTGAACCACCGTCATCAGGCACGGAGAGGATCCTCACTCTAAGACTCAGAACAACTGCGGGCCCAGCAAACATTCTTAGTGTGTATGCCCCAACACTCTATTCAACTCCGGAAGAGAAGGACCAGTTCTATGGAGCGTTAGACCAGGCAATAGCCGGCATCCACAAAGACGAGGCAATCTATCTCCTAGGAGATTTCAATGCTAGAGTGGGGAGCGACCACGAAGCCTGGCCCACCTGCCTTGGACTATTTGGAAGAGGAAAGTTAAATGAAAATGGACAAAGGCTTCTGGAATTGTGCTGCTCACGAGGCTTGTGTGTGACCAACACTTTCTTCAAGTGCAAGGATATACATCAAGTATCTTGGAGACACCCTCGATCCCACCAATGGCACCAGCTGGACCTCATTATCACCAGGCGTGCACAACTAGCTAGCGTCCTACTCACTCGCAGCTATCACAGTGCCGACTGTGACACGGATCATTCCCTTGTCGCCAGCAAAGTACGAATAATGAGGAAAAACTCGTACCACACAAAGAAAAAGGGAAGTCCACGCATCAATACCTCCTGCATGAAAGACCCTGCGATAGCGCAGCTGTTCAAAGACAAGGTGAAGGAAAGTCTCTCAAAGATGTCCCCATGCGTCACCATTGACTCCAAATGGACGCAACTGAGAGACACAATCTATACATCCGCAATACAAGCCTTTGGCAAAAAATCTCACAAAAACACGGACTGGTTTGATGAACATTGGGACGAGATGAAACCCGTCACTGAAGCAAAAAGGAAAGCTCTTATGGCTTACAAGGAAAAGCCTACACCTGACAATTTGCATGCTTTAAAAACAGCTAAGTCACTTGCCCAAAAGGTTGCACGTAAATGTGTCAATACCTACTGGCTTAAGCTCTGTTCCAGTATACAATCAGCTGCAGACATGGGCAATGCAAAAGTCATGTACGAAAACATCAAAAAGGCAACGGGCCCCTTGACGTCAAAAGCTGCTCCCCTAAAGTCCAAAAATGGAGAAATTATTCAAGACCAGGCAGCACAGCTAAAACGGTGGGTTGAGCATTATCTGGAATTGTATTCAACAGTTACCACAGTCTCCAGCACCGCTCTAGATGACATCCCAGATATGCCACTCATGGAAGAACTTGATGTCGTGCCCACACAGGAAGAGCTGAGCAAAGCAATTGACAGTCTAGCTTGTGGAAAAGCGCCTGGGAATGATGGAATACCACCAGAGGTTCTAAAGAGTGGCAAGACAGCTTTACTCCAACCATTGCACGAGATTCTGTCCCTCTGCTGGGAACAGGGCTACATCCCCCAAGACCTAAAGGATGCAAATATAGTGACACTATATAAAAACAAAGGTGATAGGAGTGATTGCAATAATTATCGCGGCATTTCACTCCTTAGTATTGTAGGAAAGACCTTTGCCCGCGTTATACTAAAACGTTTACAAAGCCTAGCATCCCGCGTCTATCCAGAATCTCAGTGTGGTTTCCGGTCCGGTCGGTCTACCATAGACATGGTGTTCTCCATACGACAGCTCCAGGAAAAATGCAGAGAGCAGCAGATGCCACTATACATTGCATTTGTGGACCTTACAAAAGCCTTCGACTTAGTCAGTCGCAACGGGCTATTCCAAATACTGGCAAAAATTGGATGTCCCCCTCACCTACTTGCCATCATCAGACAGTTCCATGAAAATATGCTTGGCACAGTACAGTTCGATGGAGCTAAGTCAGAGGCCTTCCCTGTCAGCAGCGGAGTTAAACAAGGTTGTGTACTCGCACCAACACTCTTCGCAATATTCTTCTCTGTACTTCTTCGATACGCATTCAAGGATAGCAGTGAGGGAATCTGGTTACATACCAGAGCTGATGGAGGACTTTTCAACACTGCCCGCCTCCGAGCCAAGACCAAAACGACGGATGTCCTAATTCGAGAGCTACTATTTGCGGATGATGCGGCACTAACAGCACATACAGAATCTGGTTTGCAACAACTCGTGTCAAGCTTCTCCAATGCCTGCAAAGAATTTGGTCTGCAAATCAGCTTGAAAAAGACAAACATCATGGCCCAAGACACTCGACCTCCTCCTACCATAAATATCGATAATGAAAACTTGGAGGTTGTGGACAGCTTCACCTACTTGGGATCCAAGGTCTCCAATACACTGTCCATTGAAGAAGAAATAAACAGCAGAATTGGCAAGGCAGCCGCAACAATGGCTAAACTAAATAAGCGGGTCTGGCAAAACACCAAGCTAACGGAGAAAACCAAACTGTGCGTCTATCAAGCCTGTGTCATCAGTACACTACTATATGGGAGCGAGACATGGACCACTTATACATCACAAAAGCGTAAGCTTAACAGCTTCCATTTGAGATGCTTGCGCCGCATCCTTGGTATTAAATGGCAAGAAAAAGTGCCTAATAGTGAGGTACTAACGCGTGCCAATACCCAAAGCATGTTCTCAATTCTTAGTGAAAGACGCCTGAGGTGGCTAGGACATGTCAAAAGAATGAGCCCCGGCCGCATCCCGAAGGACCTCCTATATGGTGAACTTGCTTCAGGAAAGAGGAAAACAGGTCGCCCACGCTTGCGATTTAAAGATGTCTGTCAAAGGGACATGAAAGCAGCCAAAATACATACAAGTGACTGGGAATGTAAGGCAGAAGACCGATCTACGTGGCGCACAGTTGTCAAAGAGGGCGTCATAGTAGCCGAGGAGCGAAGAATGGAGGAGGCTGCAGACAGAAGAGCTAGGAGAAAGGCCAAAACATTTGGAAGCACAGAACTCGTGTGTAAAAACTGTGGCAAAGACTGTCACTCAAGGATAGGACTGCACAGTCACGCGAGGAAATGCAACCCAACCCAACGGTGATGCACCATCGTCTCGCGAGACGGAAGGATGCCGGAATTATATATATATATATTGTGTTTTAAACACAAGCAATATATTTTATACAGATAATATATATAAATTTTGTATTTTAAACACAAAGTGTATCATAGAGTTATATATTGCACATATTAAACACAAATAAATATCAATTGGATATATACATCTTGTATTTTAAAATTTTAAAATTTTAAAAATTTTAAATTTTATACAGATAATATATATACATCTTGTATTTAAAGACAATTATCCTATGCTATAAACTTATTTTTACCTCAACCTCCACTTGGTCATCAGGAACAACTTTACTGACTAATCCGTACAGAAGTGCCTCTTGAAAAGAAATGAAAAATAGTTTTAAAAATAAAAAAAAATGATTTACTGATAAAAAGAACACTTTAATATTTGAATTGGTTTTCGGCACATAAAAAAAACCATAATTGTTGTATTAATATTTCAAGATAGTTTATATATTAAATTTAACATTTTCTAAATTAGCTATTTTGTTTTTGAAATGACCTTCTGTTTTGAGATAATAGTTATACTATTTGACCAAGGGACATTATTACGATTTCAAACACAAATTGAATAAGATCTATAATATATGGTTTGACAGGATGCAAGAAAATGAAGAAAAAAAACACCACAAAATAATTTGAGTCCTCACCTCTTGCTGATATTGGATAACCTGTTAACAGCATCTCCATAGCAATCTTTCTAGGCACTGATCTGCCAACAGCAACCCCAGGTGTGGTACAGAAAAGTCCAACATTTACTCTAAATTTGTGATGATTATTAAAAATTGCACATTTTGGGTAATTGTGTATTCTCTACATTAATTATCGTCAAAATACCTACCCGGGACAATGTTTTAAAATTCTTATTTTTAATTAGGCCATTGGATACCTCCACCCACAACTTTGCTGCCTATCTTACTTAACAAAATATGGGTGCGACTGCAATCAGGCTTTTAGATTTAGTAGATGGATAACATGTAAACAAGGTATGAGTGAGCATGACAGGATGTAACAAAACAGGGTATGAGTGAGCATGACAGGACGTAACAAAACATCAAATGTTTTGGCAAAGAGCCTTCCTCAATGAACAAATAGGACACAAATAAAACAAACATAAAGAAATAAAATATAAAAACTTAGCTTCTGTGATTTCCTTGCTTTGAATTTCACCGCAGCTAAGTTTTTAAAAAATTTCTTTATATTCATTTTATTTGTGTACCAGGGGCCGTCCATGAAGTATGTCACGCTCCACAAAAAAAAGGGGGGGAGGGGGTGTAAGAAATTGTGACAGTGTGATTTGGCCATGTGTAATTCCACATATTTTTTTTTATATTGTTTATTTTTTATATTGTTTATTTTTTAATATTTTTTTAGTAGAGTTTAAATAGCCTAAAAGATAATTTTAAAAAATTTTGTAAAACATTTGAATTAGTTTTATGTCAAAATAGCATGAAATGTATATCTCCTGAATGTGTTGTTCATAAATCTGAATAGGATGATATGGAAGGATCAGGGAATTGTTTGACAATCATGTTCGCACCAGCCAATATTTCAATTAAATTGTGAAATATCAGGACATAAAATGTTGTCATAAAATACAAAGCTCATATTTAATGTTTTACCTGCAAGATTCTTTCCTCCTCTAATCCCAATCAACCAAACAACTGATGGACTTAGAGCTTAACATGCATATTCTCATAAATTTCCTTCCTTGTTTGTGACACAAACTCTGAAATTTGATGACATCATGCCGAGATCAACATGAGTTTTCAAAGTACATCAATAGGATCTTTATTGTCCATCTTTGCTGATCAGCTTACTTGATCGAATTTGCAAAGTGTGTCAGTTATTTTGCCTCATAAACAATGTTGAAGAAACATACAGGACAACACAGAGCTCGGGCTCAGGAGAATGTGCCCACCCGAACTGTTCAAGAATCAACTCAGTTAAAACTCATCCATCGTTTGAGAATCGCTGTTAGAAGGCAGAGAACCCATTGCAGTTATTGAACTTATTGCCAGAAGAGCAAATGCACATACAGAGGCTGTTGATTGGCTAGATGAGGACGAGTTGATCTGTCTGCAATTATCTTTCCAGGAAACAATTGTGAAAGATTGATGCCAGACGTATAACTAAGAATGAACACTTGACTTCACAATGGTAAGATGATGTCAAGTGAATATTTTTTTAATTAAACATAATTCACAGGACCATAACAGTTCCAATATATTCTAAGACTTTGTCACTTAATTTGTCAATCTATTTTTTTAAAATTCAAACTTTTTTGTTTCCTTTTTATAATTTAATCACTGGGTGAGGTCAAGTTTTGCTTCTCTACTTCTTATACTGTGTCAGATTGCACAATCAGAAGATAATTTAAACTTGACCCCACCCATTGAGAATAAAAAGGTAGCAGATAAAAGATGTGTATTATATAATTGTCTAACCTAATTTTTGCAATTTTTGTTTCCAAAATCTATCTAGATTGAGTTACTGTTTCATTGAATAACTTTGAAAACTGTTGACAATTAACAATTCTACTATTAAAGTCATTTTAAGTAGGGATGTACCGGATTTCAGCTCTGGAAATTCGGAGTCTGGCTATTTTAACAAATCTGGCTACAGCTTTGGCACTTCATAAATTCATAGCCTCTAATTTATATATAGGGTAAACGGAAAAGAGGCCGCCCAAGAAACACCTGGCGCCGAGAATTGGAGGCAGACATCAAGAGGATTGGCCATGAATGGAAGATCCTGGAGAAAATGGCCCAGGATAGAGATGCCTGGAGAGCTCTTGTAGGTGGCCTATGTCCTAGGAGGAAGTGCAGACGCTGGCGATGATCGGTAGATGTCCCTCATGGACGAGAAGGCTCAACAACAATTTATATATATTCATAATGGTTCCGGCAAATCTGAAATCCGGCCATTTTGACAAATTTGATTCCGGCTCCAGCAAGAATTTAAAAAATTTAATCTGGTACATCCCTACTTTTAAGTGAAAATTTTATATTTTAATACCGTTTAATAGTAATACTGAAGAGTATTTTAAGTATTAAATTAAATATTTTATCAAGGTGTTAATTTTTTTTTTTAATTTTGAAAGTGTGACATATTTTGGGGACCAAGATTTATAACAATTTGTGACATGGGGGAGTCAAAAATAGCGTGACATACTTTATGGAAGGCCCCATTTGTTTGTTGAAGAAGGCTCTCTACCAAAACGTTCAATGTTTTGTTTGTTATCTTACTTATCTTACTTATTATGTGTAACTTTTACACTCTTTTTTTTTATATGCATTAAAAGTGTAGCAGTTAACAAATTTTAATGAAATGGTAAAACTGACATATAATTAGTGTATTATAAATGTTGGTAATCTCACAGATTGAGAAAAAAAATCTTAATATGAAAGATATTTTATGTTAAAACTTAATTTTTCAAAAACCTACTCCTACCCAGGGGTAGCAAACTGTGATTTTTCTGATGCCACTGCAATATCACAGGTGGCTACCAGCTGACAGCCAGCAGCAGTTGCCAGACCTGGGGAAGAAATGGAGGGAAAAAAATGCAATCAAAAATAAATTATACTACCAAGATATCTTTAAGTATTAAATATTAATCTTAAAAATGAGTTATAAATAAATATAAGTATTAATGAAAAGACAATTTTACCATCAACTTGGGCTATGACCGGAACAGGTAAATCCTGAAACAAATATGATGTTTGTGGTTCATTTCTGTCATTAAAAAGTCATCTTGAGATATGGTAAAATAGAGTAATTAAAATCTTATCAGTTTACATGCCCCACGCTTTGCGGCGATCTAAACTATATAGACTCGTAAGCTTTGCCGTGGTGGCGCCAAAGTGATACTATGTTGATAGCGAGTCACAGTAGGGAAATTCCACACCTCCCTCGGGAGGCACACTTTAGTAGGAGGCGTTTTCGGCCCATTGCCCTGGACGCCCAGGCGGCCGCTTGTAGCAGCGACCGCTCCGGGGGGGCTTCTCAGTCTTTACGTCCCTTAGGGGGCCAGAGGGCTGAGGGGGTTTTCCGGGAAGCCCCATGAAGAGCGCAGGCTCGGGACTGCTGATTTTCTTCCACATGTAGGATATGCCATAGCTCATATATCATATTATTTGTATGTTAAATTAACAATTCTAAGGAAAGTTCATCCTCATTTAGCTACTTTAGTAAACATTTTACAATTGGGTACTGTAATAAACATTTTTCCATTTGGTAATGTAGTTAACATTTTACCAAACAATTAATTTACCTTCCTGAACTTACATAGTCTCACCTGTATCAGATTCATCACGTTAGTACAAGTGGAAAAAACTTTCTCATGATAATCCATACCCTTTTCTTTAGTCTGAGAGAAAAAAGACTTAGTGAGAAGCTTATATTACAATCTTGAATAAAATAATGTTTACTTCATTCAATTATAGATAATATTCAACATTTCATGTTAATTGCACATGTAAGCACATTTTAATTCAAATAAAGCATCATTCTTCAATGATATCTAGATATTGACTCTTTTAAGATGACATGCAATAATTAGATAAGACAAAAATGTATTTAGACAAGAACTCAACATAGTCCCACCTAACCCTAAACTCAGGTTTGCCTTCCTATAGAACCCTAACCTCTTTGTTGTCGTGACTTGTAAACATAACCTCTTTGTTGTCGTGACTTGTAAACATAACCTCTTTGCTACCAGCACATACAATAAACTAACTCAAACAAAATCACAATATATA
>MUZC01004239.1:1487860-1512371 GCA_002072015.1 Radix auricularia | reverse complement strand
ATGAATTATTTTTAAATAAATTGAAGAAAAAAATATATTATAAATATTTTATTAAATTTTTATTGATTAAAATTATTTTAATCGATATATTAAATCTATAAAAAAAAATTAACGATTAATCGAGAAATTAATCATTAATTTCCACAGCCCTAATATATATATATATATATATTTACATATAAAACATGCACACACAAATGAAGTATTTCAATATTTCAAACCAATTCTTTAAGGTCATGCCCAGCACTGAAGACATTTCCATTGGCTTTGATGATAATTACTCTCAATTTCTCTTGGTCGTTTATCAGATCATTATAAAGAGACTGAAGCATAGCCAGGGAAAGAGCATTCCTGAAAGAAAAGAAGTGTTCTAATAACTTGAAGTGAACTCCTGTAAGACTTTCTTCCCAATTTTTCATTAACAAACATAAGGTTCTCAAATAGATTAATTAAAATTGGTATCAGATAAGAAATGGATACCTTTTTCGGGGATCATTAAGGCATATTGTGCGAATGCCTTCCTCTTGAGTTGTAACAGTTAAAGCTTCTTTAGCATGTTGTGAATTGCCTCTGCATGATAAACTTATGGTCAGTTTTTTTAATAGCTGGGCCTGTTGGGAAGTTTAAATTTTTTTTAAAATATACAATAATACTATTAAAATTATCCTTATTTACTTCTGAAAAAATATGTTTTCAAATTATTATTATTATTTAACTTTGATATTTTATAAATTTATAGTGCTGTTGTTAGAGTAATCCTAACTATTAGGAACAAGGATAATAAAATAAATACATAAAGGAAACAGAGGTGAGTCTGTGCACCCTAATAAGTTCAGAAATAACAAGATTATGCCATTATGCAGTGGCCTAGGAAGGGCGTTTGAAAAGCACAGTCTTTTCCAGTTGTTCTTTATAAGGGCAGTCTGTATTTCCAGCCAACAAAGTTTACAAAGGTTGTTGTTTTTTTTTAATTTAAAGGGCAGGGCATCAAAAATCTTTTCCTATAGCCTGTAGGCATAGGCCCTAGAGCTGCACTAAGTGGTCAACTAGCTACATCGCTGATTCAAAACTATAGACTATAGTTAGTTTGGGGATATGTGTCAGTCTAAGTATTACTTTAATTTAAGGTTGTTTACGGTTAACAGGTCCTCAGATCAGGACAGGTCCCGTTTAATCAGGACCGGCTAACCGTAACTTCATTTAGTCTGTATTAGCGGATTACTACTGGGAGTTAATTTTTTGTTGTGTTACAGTTACAGCAGAATACCAGAGCCAATACGCAAGTGACCGTGACATCAAAGCAATTTCTTAATATTCCGGGTACCTAACACTAGTTAGGCAGCTGAGTAATGCGTGGAACCCTCATAGCCGTGGCCTGTGAACGCTGCATCACTTGCCAACAGATCATCCGTCATGGTTCTGTGGACGCAATTATCTTCTGCATAGAACGAGCGTCTGTATAGATAAGATAAGATATGTGAAAGATTTTTAATATTTTTTTTATTCACTTAGTTACCGAAGCAGAATACCTGAAGTAATACAGCGCTGCGAAAATATCAGAATGGTTGTGAGTGTTACTATTAATATTACAAGAGGTCAAATTTGATTTTGGTTTTATATTGTGTATGTGTAAAAACTGGAGAATTACCCAATTTTTAATTAATTATTAATTAAATATTAATAACGTTAACGACATATTCAATTTAAAATTTAAATTTAATTTCACTAGTTATCTAATACTAATACTAATTGACTAATACTAATACTAATAGTACTATTATCTTATCTTATCTTATATGTTACAGACGCTCCTTCTGTACAGAAGATTATTGCGTCCTACGTATTTCTATGGTTTGTGTTTAGTCCTGTATTCTTACTAGAGTTTTAAATGATGATAAAGTGGTGGCTTTCCTGGTTTCCTCAGGCAACCCATTCCACGCCCGAATACCGGACGGAAAGAAAGAAAACTTGTATGTGTTTTTTCTTGCATAGGCATAGGCATATGGAATAAGAAAGGTATTTTTAACTTTATGTCTATTTGAGGGTTGTATTAGGTTATCTTTGTGTTGTATTTCTAAATTAGAATTAATTGCCTTATGCCTTATGTATAATTACTAATTTACTCTTGGTTCTTCTAATAATACTAATATTAATCATATTACTATTACTAATAACTAAACTTTAAACTAATAATAATAACACTGAAATATTGGTAACACTTCACCCACTTTGTTCAAATGGGCGAATACATTCATCATCGAAATCTAATTACAAAGTCGAGGACAACGGTCATCTGGATATTGTTTACCAATCAGTATCACTATTACTAATATTACTATTACTCAATTCAGTTCAATGGCACAGCTTCAGTGGGGATTCGTTGAACACTGACCTCAGGTGGGTTAAAGTTAAAGATAGGGTCACAGGTCGGCGAAGTTCCGTTTAAAAATTTAGAGAGGGAAGACTTCATGGATGTTTAATAAGTTGATTCAAGCATATTTTAATTTATAAATTAAAAATGACTTCAATTTCATGGTAATATTATATATGAAAATACACATTTCAGCAAACTGTCCCAGTTTTTTTCAGTTTTGAACAGCTTGGGCTTGGAAACCGAAGAGTTTGAGGAGGTCCAAATTTGAAAGTCCCCCACTTGAGGGATGCCCCAAAGGAGTGTCAATTTTTTTTTACATTAAATATTACACCAGCACCATTTATGAAGGGTCCCCCAAAAAGGCCAAGCCCCCGGGCCCCCAAAGCCCTACACATCCCTAGCTACACTACTGGCTTGCGAATTTCATCAAAGGCTTGACATTGGAATTAGTATTAGAATTGGGCTTTGATAGGCAGTCCTAGTCGTATAAAACTAAAAAAAAGGCGGGGGAACCTTATGCGTTTGTTTTTTATTGGGACCTATTCAGTTATGCATTTCATTTTATTGAGGCAACATTGTCTGTGGACTGCAATTTTTATTACTATCAATTCAGCAACAATTAATTTTTAGAAGATGCATCTGTCAGTAAAAATAGCTTCAATCAGCAACATTTTTAACAAGGAAAGAATTTGGGAAAAAACATTGAAATGGCTAGTCTAGGGAGTAACACTTGTATTGATATAGGGCTTCTCACAAAGAATTGTACTATTTAAATGTTGCAAAACTAAAATTTAGGCTGCTAATTTGAACACACACTCCTCCGTAGTCTATTTCCAGGACAAGCATTTCATAAGAACAACTAAACAAACAAAAAACACCTGAGTTCAGTGCAGACACCATACAACCGGCAATAACAACAAAAGCTGTGCATATTTCATTAAAAACTACAGTATTTTTATTTGTTCAGTGATTTGTTTGTACACATTGAACACCATTAACAAAATACAAGTAAATGACAATGTAACACACTGGGCAGCATAACTAGGCTGATAATGATAACACATTGACAAAGCATAGTTGGATATTTCAAATCTAAAGTAATAAAGTAGCAAATACTTCTTTAAAAATTCACTTTTTTAAAATAAAAAAACATACTTTAAAAAAAGAAACAACTGATAACAAAGCATTTCAAATCCCAAAATGCAAAAAATATTTCCAGATAATCTAAATGCTAAGAATGATATATAAATCAGTTTCAAGATTTAAAGCAGCTCCTGATTTCAAAGTATTAATATATAATTATACTTATTTCAAGTGTCAATGGTTGCAAGTTAGGAACATTCACTCCCTGCATTTTCTTTTCAAAAAGAATTCTTTAAATATTTGACTTACCAACCACTGCAATGAACAAATCATTTCTTTTGGTTAGCTACCAACCACTGTAAATACTGTAAATAACAAATATTCCTTTTGGCTAGCTACATGTTTATCATTTAACAAAATTTAGTTTCCATGGCTAATGCCCAAATAAACTCTTGTCAACTTCCAGTGCAGGCAAACAATGCATTCATGCAGCAAGACTCTCACACAAATTTAACTTTAACCATTAGCACGCACAATGATAATAAATTTATCTTTTCTAATCTAGTTTTTGGTAAAAAAAATATTTTTTTTTTGTGGTAAGGAAGCATCATGCCTTTTTACTATTGAATGAAGAGAATTGAAAGATGGTGACTAGAAGGTAGTTAAGTTTTACATCCTGTCTAACCAACCCTTTACATTGCAAGGATCCCTCATGATTCTAAAATATGATGATGTCAAATATGTGACTGATTGGGTCCCACAGTTATGCCTCACCACCAGGGATCCTCAAATAGTCTAAATGCTCAGGCTCAGCCATAAAAAAAAACCTGTATACACACAATAACAGCCACTAACCTAGTTCAAAAACTAATGTTACTAGTTCAAGACTGAGACATTCACAAGAAAAACTCAACCCTCAAGCATCTGTTTCCCAGGATCATTTGATAAACAGTTCAACTAAATCTAGACATCTAAAATATGTTCCCATTGGTAAATGGTCTCTCTCCCATTTTTCTGACAAGCTATGTGTATTTGACAACAGCAGTGCAAACACATAAAACTTTAAAAATATATATTAGCTTTATAAATGTCTTAATGCAATCTTCCTCATCAAACATACAAAATGTGTAAAACAAGGTGAAGGTTTTAAAATATATACAATTCCAACATATTGTTTAAAAATTTTGGTTTATTGTCTTAATGAATGGTACAAACTATTTAAGTCTGGCATTTGACATGCTGTGACAATGAAAAATTACTATCAATTCAGCAACAATTAATTTTAGTAGATGTATCTGTCAGTAAAGATAGCTTCAATCAGCAACATTTGTAACAATCACGTCAAATTTAAAAAAAACAAAAAACATACATTAATAATTTGTTAAAAATTCCCTAAACAAGAATGTAAGCTGAGCCAGGGAGAGAAAACTAATAAAACAATTATTAGCAAGGCAGTGGAATTATGGGAATTATACATTATGTACAGACTGATGCTTCTTGTGAACACAGAGAAGAAATAGTTGTTTATTTTTTATGTGAGATGTCTTGGCTAGTGCCTGTGGTAAGGTCGTCCTCTGTTGTGATAACTATGTTGGCTGCGATAGTCTGGATGATGAGGTGGGGCTGTGATGATGTACGGATCAGCGCTACGAAAATCAACATCGCCTGGTGGCGGCATGGAAAACGGAGCACCCCTGTTTCCTGGGAGTGGCGGCAGAGGGGGTGGAGGCTGTGGAGGGAGAGGGGGTTGATCCGGAGGAGCGGGCAGTCGGTTCCGACTCCTGAAATCCACATCAGACGGGGGGAAATCATTTGTTATGCCAATGACCTCAGCTGGTTTTTCAAACTCTGTACCAGGTGGAGGTGGCTGTGCTCTCCCTTTAGGAGGCGGCAGCCTGGGCAAGTTAGCCCTAGGTGTTGGGTGGTATGGGATGTGGGATTCAGCTGGGGGTAAGGGATACCGAGGGTGAAGGGGTCCAAGAGATGGGGGTGGAAGGTTTGCTGGATGAGATCTTGGAGGATAACCCCTGGGGTCAACCGGGAGAGGGGGAAAGGCAAGGGGATCAAGGGGGTGTTTGGGGCCCGTGGGAGGATGTCTGAACAGCCTTTCATCTCGATCCTGGTAGTACGACCGGTCATCACGATCAAGCAGGCTCCCTGGCATCCGCGCGTCATAGTCCCCAAATGCTTTTGGCTCCATGCTTGGCTCATTTGAGCCTGCTGTTACAATCTGAGGAATTGTTGTGGGCGGTGCAGAGGGCAAAGATAATGGCAGGGAGGACTGACGCAAATCAATGTCCATTGACGAATCTGCTGATGACACATCGACCACTGTGTCTGTGGTTAAAGCTGCGGGGGCAGGGGAGTCAGAGGTTGTCACCAGCTTGGCGTTTGTGTCTGAGGTGGGAGCAGCGGCTGAAGACGATACGGTGCTGTCAGGTTTCTGCAGTGGAAATTGGAAGCCTCCTTTCTTCAACCTTTCTAAAAGTTCATCTATGGTAGGGGGTGCAGCAGGGGCTGGGGGGTTATCTAATGTGTCTGGTTTGACCTCACTGCTGCCCTCGGTGCTACTGCTAATACTGGTACTGGATTGATCAACACTGTCAACCACTGGTTGAGCCTCCACTTCATCATGCAATTGTTTTGGCATTATTTCTTCTTGGTTTTCTGACAATTTCTTCTCAAGCTCCTTTTCGGCCGCTCTCTCTGCATCCTTGGCCGCTTTCTCTGCCTTGGTGGCCTCCTTCTTTAACAGCATTTTGCGCCTCCGCTCAAGTGACGAAAACTGAGTGTTGCCCATAACATCATTCATCAACGCCTTCAGGGCATCAGGTATTTCAGTAGCCGAAGGTTCACCTAACTTGGCAGCCTCCAGTGATTCAGAGCTGTCAGACGCAAACGAATGCTGAGATGATGTGTCCTCGTTGAGTACTGTTAATTTTGGTTTCAAGTCTGTGGTTTCCAAAGAGAAGACTTGCGCTGCCTGCATGCTGACGGGCTGCGTGGGCTTGGTTAGAGTTTTCAGGAAAGAAAACTTGATGCCGCCAGTGTCTTTTTGATCTATAGCTGACTGCCCCAACTCAGACGGTTTGGTTGAGAGGGGGGTCGTATCTGCTGGCGCGTTGGATGGAAAGGTGTTGAGTGTGCCTTGGGGGGTGGATGACGGAGTGCTTGAGGTGTCTGTGTTCGTGAGTGCTGAGCTAAAAAGTGAATCACTGGCAAAGGGAAAGGATGGTGGAACTGTAGCCTGATCCTGCTTTGCGGTCTGAAGGTCATGGCCAGGGGGTGGTGCTGCGGCAGTATCACAGCGAGCCTGGGATTTTACGACCCCGCTTGAGCCAATCGATGAAGTAGGGCCAGGCACATTCTTTCCTGACAAATCACCAAGTCCCAATGTGCCCAACTTTTCACCCGTGACCGTGGTTCCCTGCTCACCAGCCTGTTTACTTCTGTCTTCGCTCTTGACCCCGACCAATGGTGCCCCTCTTCTTGCTGCCTCTGCAAGCTTCAGTTTCCTCTCCTCCACTTGCTTTGTTAGGTCAACAAGAAGTTTTTGTTGTTCCTGTGGTGTGCTGGCCGTTGATAAGGCTTTGATCATCAGAGAGGAAATTTCTTGAGGGTCATTGCTGCGTGCCATTTTCTCCACCAGATCTTCATTTCGGACTGCAGTCTCTGAAGGAAAAATTATACAAAAAATTTAATTTTTTTGTTAGTGATATGTAAAAGAATAGATCCAGTTTATATATGTAAAATTCTAATCAATGAATTATATCCATTAAAAAATGAATTCTTTAAATATTTTCTTAACTTTAAACAAATTATCTTTGGGTACATTTTCATTTCTTTTTTTTTTCTTCTGCTGCTATTTTCTGCATCTTTTGCTACTGTTGATGCAAACTATTTTTATTTTAAAAGCTTTAACAATTCAAGGCCCACTCATGTATGCAAAAATAAAAAAAAACATTTATCTAAACATTCTAATGAATCTTTACATTTTTTGGACCCCCCACTCTTTTAAAATGGACCCCCCACTCTTTTAAAATGGAACCCCCACTCTTTTAAAATGGAACCCCCACTCTTTTAAAATGGACCCCCCACTCTTTTAAAATGGACTCCCCACTCTTTTAAAATGGACTCCCCACTCTTTTAAAATGGACCCCCCACTCTTTTAAAATGGACCCCACACTCCCCAAGTTGTGCATACTTAAAATTTCACAAACCCCACCCCCTCATCCAACAACACTGAAAAAACATAACATTATTAATCTATTTATAGACATGTATGCCTTCACTGTAAAAATGTTACTGCTGGCGTTGAGAAAGTATGCATTGGTAACACCTTAGACAACTATAACCCATCTCAGTTAACACAGTTTGAGTTATAATATTAAGATTAACTCTTAATGTGTCAAAGCGCAAAAATGCACGATTTACCGTTTTTTACTAAAGCGCAATAATGCGCGACTTGATAGAACTCTCTTTAGAGACAAAATTACAGAAAATAAAAACTGTTCGGTGCGTGAAAAACAATGTCTTTGACTTCCAGCAATGGCGGCTGTTTCCCTTGCTAGTGTTATCGCTCGATTCGCAAAATTTTTTGGTAGTTTTTACTTTTTTTTTCAAAGATGTGATTTTGCTATACTTTATCACCAAAATAATAGTACTAAACTACAGGTAAAAATAGTTTTAAACTCAATACAGTCTTTTGGATACTTAAAATGACCATTCTTATCCTAAAAGATGAAGTCAGTATGACAATAATAATACTAAAATGGATATTACGCAATTTTTTAAATTTTATAACCAGTTGATCGCAATTTGGGAAATTCTTAAAGCACTGAGGAGGAAGTTTTCCGAAAACCTTATGGCACATTAAGAGTTAATGACACACTAAGGTGTTATTTTCTTGTATCTAACTATTCAAATTTTATTTCATATCAATTTTAAAAATATATGTTTGTTACAAATCATCTAGCTTTACTTCAGATGTAATCTACACAGTAAATTTTTTTGAACATTTCATCCTGATATTAGAGCAATTTTTAAATTAGGTTAAAAAATAAAATCATAGGTGCAAAATATATTTTTAAGACTTCTGTTGGTGGTAAATAATTTGACAATTAAACAACCTATAAAAACATAGTTTTTGACTATAAATCCCTCATATATGAGATGAGACAGAACTAAAAGTATTGATTATATTCAAAATAATATGCACCGCACGACAAACATTTACAGATTGCAGGTGACTTAACTCCCCTTGCTGTCAAACAGGGACGGATGGGGGGTGGGGGTGTGGTCACCTATGGTTGGACTGAACTCCAGCAAACACGTGGATGTCAACAATAACAGACGGCTACCATACATTTACATAGCGATAAACTAAAAGTGCATCAATTTAATTACGGTAAATTTGATTGAATGAATTGTTAGGTGACATGAGTCTATGTGCAAAATTTCCCGCAAAGTGGGTCATTTTTTACTTTTGTTTTTCCGCCTGACAGACGGACCAAGAGAGAGAGAGAGCCGACAGTGAAGTTAATATAAGGGATTTAAAAATATAAATTTTCTTTGTCTTTTCTGCTTTGATTTTATTTTTCCTAACCAGGTTGAACATTTCCAAATATTGTAAAGAGTTTTTTTTTTCTTTTTTAACTTAAACCTAACCATAATTTCTTGCAAAATTAAATTTCAACATTCTCAAAGGAAAGAAATTGTTAATTATATCTATTTTTGTTAATCATTATAAGGTATTGACTGCAATATTTAAAAAAAAATATGTTTTTAAATTAATAGTCTTCACGGCTCAGAAAAATTATTGTGGCTTCTGTGGCCCAGATTACAGATGGTAAGAAATGAATGCAAGCTTCATGATAATCATGGCAACTTATGACCTTAAGATTGGATCTGAAAAACTGACAGAGATCAGAGGCTTAGTACCAGGGCTTTCACAAAGTTCAAGTTTCCCCACCTGTAAGTCCAACAGAAACAGCTTGTGTGGCCAACGGTTCCGGTCTGGTGACTGCAGTGACACTGCTTGTTGAGACAGAGACTGCTGCAGCACCCAATGTGCTGACAGTGGGCGCAGCAGTTACCACAGCTGCACCGATGCTGCTTGACGCCGTGCTGCTGGAGCTGGACACAATGGGCATCCCACTGTCATCCATCAAGCTGTCATCCTCTGGATCATAAGGCTCATCAGCTGCAGCCTCTTGTCCCGGTGAATATGGCTCGGCCTCCTTGCCTGGAGAGTATGGCTCAGAGTCATCTGTAACAAGAGGTGGGAAATCTATAAGTAACATAAGGCACACAACTGTGCTCCTTGATGAGGTAACTGAACAAGGAAAAACTAACATAAACCTGATAATTTGGGGATGATGAGATGGAGGCCAGGTAACAGGATTATGGAGTTGGTGCTGTAAGGACAACTTCTAATTCAGGATTATGAAGTTGGTGCTGTTAGAACGACGTCCAATTCAGGATTCTGTTCAAAGTTGCTCAGCATTCATTTTTTGTGCTATATTTTACAAAATTTACTACGCAGTAATTCAAAACTGCTGTGAGGCATCAGTAAGATGTTTGCGCAGCCGCGCAACTGTGCAGCTTAAAGAAAACATTGCAGTCAATTCTTCAGGTAGAGGCCTTTTCTAAAGACTTTTTAAAAAAATTTATTTTAACTCTTAATAAGTCAAAGCGCGATAAAGCGCGATTTACCTTTTTTTACCAAAGCGCGATAATGCGCGACTCGATAGAACTCTATGTAGAAATGAAATTACAGAAAATAAAAACTCTTCAGTGCGTGAAAAACGATGTTTTCTAATTCCAGCAATGGCGGGTATTTCCCTCCCTAGTGTTATCACTCGATTTGCAAGTTTTTTGGTAGTTTTTACATTTTTTTTCGAAGATGCAATTTTGCTATACTTTATTACTAAAATAATAGTACTAAACTACAGGTAAAAATAGTTTTAAACTCAATACAGTCTTTTGGATACATAAAATAACCATTCTTATCCTAAAAGATGAAGTCAGTATGCCAATAATAATACAAATGGATTTTACGCAATTTTTTAAATTTCATAGCCGGTTGATCGTAATTTGGGAAATTCTTATGGCCCTGAGGCGGAAGTTTTTCGAAAACCTTATGGCACATAAAGAGTTAATAAAAAATGTAGCTATTGTGAACCATAGTTTATTTAATATGTCGTAGTTATAAATATAAAATATATAAATGTATTACATTGAATGGAATGATAGACAGTTATATATGTGTCTATTTTTTATGTGAAGGGCTGAGAGCTCAGCTGCTTGCTGGGGTACTGCACTTTTTAAATTATCTAATATTATTATAATTTTCAAAATTTAAAAAAATAATAAGGTCATCAATTTTTTTTATATAAATCATTACTTTCCAAAATATAAATGCTTATAAATATTGGTTTGAGCAGTTCAAACAGCAACAATTTTTTTTTTTTTTAAATATCTCCCCTACTGAATCCTTCCCTCACTGTCAATAGTTATAATTTTAGGATAGTGAATAGAGCATGTCATAAGATAACACTGTCAATAGATTTAAATGTAAGTGGACAATTAATACTAAAAAAGCAAAATTAAGATTTGCTGAAAAGGGAAAAAAACATTGATGTATGTGTTTGCTAAAACATTCATGGGCAGATGGTAAGTACTTTTTTTTTTTTTTTGAGATAGAGAAAAGAAATGAAACTGTTAGGAATTGGACAGCCCTTGAGTTATAAATTAAAACCAAAAAACTTTTTTGTTTTCAATTCAATGGGTCGTTTTTTAAGTGTGTGAACATGTCCTGATATATATGGAAAACCCAAAACATAGCTTACAGTATGGAAAGCTTATGTTTAAAACACTGCAGTGGCAACATTAAAAGCATATGGAATTTTCATAGTTAAAAACAGTAGGGGGTGTTCATTATTTACTATATAATTATTTGAAAGCCTGTGCTATTCATGTAATATTCTTAGGCATGCTGTTGAGGTTTTGTTTTTTTTATTTAAAAGGGCGGGGGTTTTTAATACTATGTATAAGAAACCAGTAACTTTTAAAGTAATAATACATTATAAAAATATTTAGATATTTTTCAATTTTACTTAAAATAAACATAGTTAAATATAAATGAAATTTCAATTTAGTTTTAAAAAATTAGACTAAAAGTGGTAAAATTATTGTTTTGAGAAAAAAAATCTAATTAAACGTATATTGCTCATTTATCTCCAACAAAACCAATTCTTTCCCAATAAAACCAAATAATTTCAAACAGAAATATTTACAGTGAATATATTGATGAGAGAAAAAAGTTTGCCCAAAGACAACCTTCAAGAAATAAGTGACCTCCAAAATCAAAATGAAAGTAGCCAGCTTTACCTTCCGGGGCTTTGATTTCTTCTTTTGCGCGTCGTTGCTTCTGTGGATGGTGGTGGTGATCTTTGTGATGATGGTGGTGGTGGTGGTGATGGTGATGATGGTGCTTCTCTTTCCCCTCTGCACTGCCAGAGGACTCATCAGACGCAGATTTTTTTTCCTCTTTCTTTTTCTCCTTTTCTCCTTTCTCCTTTTTCTTGACAGTTGGTGTGGGGATATATTCTGCCACTGGTTTAACAGCACCTGCTGTCAGGGCATTGTAATAATAACCAATTGTTAGACCATGGGATTAATTACCTGATAAGTCAGATAATGTAAATGAATTGGATAAGCCTATAATGCCAGGGTAGTGGAAACTAGGTGTTAAGGCATGGTATAAAAACTTCTAAGGCTATTAAATATCTCATAGGAGACAGAACGGGGCTGATGTCAAGGTACCAGATGCTGGGGCATGGGATAAGCAAACTGATATAAAAATATCTGATAGCGGATAACTGGTCGATAATGCAATGGTGTGAGATACATAACCAGGTGTTAGAAATACATGATAAACGGACTAGTAATATCAAACCATATGAATATCAAAAGGACGCGATGGTCGAGCAACAGCGTGCTTGGCTGGCGTATTGAGAGTTCTAATCTCTGTGAGGGCGGAGGCTTATTCCCTTGGCTAAGGGCATCTCAGAATGGGTACCTGGCAATATTTGGGGTAAAGTAAAGGCAGCTGGGCCTTGTGCTTGCCACCCAATCCTTCGTATGTTTGTGGCAATAGAATCTTGTGAACGCTGATTCATTTGCCCCCTATAGGCCATTATGGTCTGAAAAGGGTACTTTACTTTTTAATCTGACAATCAGAAATCAAGGATTTATGTTATGTTGTGATAGAAGATTAACTGATTGAGATCAGATAACCTGAAGGGCATTTTGATTGGTGAGACTAGAATATAAGCTCATTTTAAGATATTTAATATTATATTAACGACATCAAAGTTAAATTTACAATTCTGGGCACTGAAGACATTTTTTTTAATTTGTCTTTCAAATTATTTAAGGTTACTCATAATACAGCCAAGGGAAATAACTCTAAGTTCTTTAAGGAATGAAAATAACTAAGGCTTGAGTGTTGCTTTGATTATTTTTATTACAAGTTATCAGCTAAGATAAATCAATGTTCAGCATCTTAATATTGTAATGACTATATCAGATGCTGAGATGCATTAAACCCAAATTTTAATTTACTATTAAGCTTGTTAACGGTTAACCGCTAACCGGTTAACCGGTCCTCAGACCAGGACCGGTCATCTTTATTCAGGCCCGTAGGACCGTGTAACCCAAAAGAAAACAACAACAACAAACAAACAAAAAAACCAAAAAAAAACGTAGTAAAAAAAACTAGTGAAAAAAACACAAGCGGTAACGCGCCTCGCGCCTCTCCCTCTGTCACGGTGAGTAAAAGCGATACCAAGATCCAGCTGGTTAGGTGTCGAGGCACTGTGACTGTACGAGAGCTAACACAGTGGCGTTTGATGTCAACAACGGTCAAGGCCGAGGCTGTTTCTATTTATATTAATTATAGTCTGTTTCTTATAAAGACAAAGAAAGCTATAAAAGCTTATGACCCCGTGACCTATCCGCATTTTCTGATCACCGGTTTATAGTCTGTTTCAGTTCAGACATTCAAAAACTTATCGGCGCACGCCGCTTAGTGAAGTACATGTACCTATATTACGAGAGGTATTTGAAAGACGTAGCAAAGATACCGGGCGATTAATCGGCCCACAAATTCGAGTTCGGTCTTTTAGTGACAGTTTTCCTGCTAGTCAAAGGCATTTGATTACCACATTAATAGTACGCCGAGTGTAGCTCAAACCCTATTTGAACAGAAAAAAACGGGGAGGGGGAACGTGTGCGTCGCAAAATTCAATTATTCTGGCGAGTTGACGATTGAAAAATAATGTTTTTTAAATAAATTCCATTTTATCATCGTTTACTCTGTAGCTTTATAATTTTATTACATTATTAATTTTAATACGCGAGTTGATCGGCATCACACACAAGAGAGGTAAACATGACGTCACAACGGACGGGGCGAGGCGTTGGTTTTTGAAACTACTGAAAAAACCTCGCTAACTTTAACGAACGATTGAACCTGACCTCTTATTTAGACCGGTGAACTATGAGTCCCCAAAATAAAATATAAAAAGACAATTAACCATCACTGTTTAGTTAATTTTTTGGATTTTAAAAAAATGCTTTGAATTGAGGGCAATGCGGAAAGAGCTGAACGCAAGCGGGGGAAGCGGGCTTTGATGCCATCAGACGATGCCAGGCGACAACATTCTCTTGTTAGTTCTCAAATGGGTCTCAAAACATTAGGGATATAAGGACGAGAGGTTAACCGGTCTTTTTTTGAACGGTTAGTCGGTCCTCAAAAATGAGCGGTCTTAACAACCTTATTTACTATGTTAAAGTTTTTCAAATATACTATATCCCTGATAATCAGTGCAGACCTTATTTGAGTTTACTTTTCAAATTATGTGGCAGGGATTGTGTAAAGCAAAGCAACATGTATTAAATTTCCAAAAGCAACACAAAAAGCGAAAGTGAAACAAACAAATATGAAACCCAAATCCCCTTCAGTCCAATCCAGCAAGAAAAGAAGTTCCCAAAAAAATCTTAAATGTGTCTCAACGAGCATGATATCAGCAACTTTGTTCAAATTTTATTCAATGTTATCAGCAGAGGTGTTAAATTTTTTACATTATTTTAAACTTAAGCTTGCATTTTAAAAACAAAATGATGATATTCCTTTCTTGTTATATTTATTTTGACATTTTAAATCAATAAAAATATTACCTTAATGATTACTTTAAAAACTGCAAAAGAACTTTCTCCTCTACTTTAATACAATTTATAAATAATATTTTAATGAATAATTTAAATATTGCTGTTTTGCTTGACAAAAATCAGGATAATTAAAAATCACCTCAGAAATCCAAACATCCATAAAAATGACAACAGAAACCAAAAAAAAAACCTTCATCAAAGCAAACAATAAAAAAGAGATGATACCTTTAGGTTTGATTGGCATTGGGATGTACTCCAACTCATTCTCATCAGCAGCAGGCTTTACTTTGATTTCACCTGCACTTTTTGGTGTGCTGTCTCCACTGCCTGTTGGACTAGCCTTGGGCTGTAGGAGAAGTCAGGTATGGAATAAAAGCTTAATTGAAAGGTAAAGTCAGGTATGGAATAAAAGTTTAATTGAAAGGAAAAGTCAGGTTTGGAATAATAGTTTAATTGAAAGTTATGTTTGCAGTCTCCACTGCCTGTTGGAGTGGCCTTTTCTTCAAATGTGGATCTTTGGTAAAATGTGTAGAAATTATAGAGTTGAAACATAAAAATACAAAACTCAATTTTAGTTCAACTCACACTGGGCTCTTTGGCTGCAGCAAGTTTAGCCAAACGTGGGTCCCTGTTGACAACAGTTGTGGCTCGCTTGGTAGCAGTGTTGGTGGTGGTGCTGCTAGTTGAAGTGGTGATGGTCGGTGTGCTAGGTTTACTACTTCCAGTGCTCCCGTTATCACTGGAATCTCCACTGTGTTTTCCTCGCTGGCGCACAAGAATCCCAATTAGCATGTGGGGCCGATTCTCCTCAAGTCCTGAGCACAAGCATGGGAAAGTTTTTAATCAAAATACTATTGCTCCTATGAAATAGGCTTTCAAATAGATTAGCCACATTTTGAAAGTTTGCAGCTTTAAGCATTAATTTTCAATGTATTTTATTAAAGAGATAAAAAAAATCTCAAGTCAAAGTACCTGGCCCATCAAATGGTAGGAGGGTGCGAGGAATTTTACTGTGTGATGCCAGAGGCACAACATAAAAGTCTTTAATTTGTTTGTTAGGATTCCCTGCAACTCCACAACGGCCACGACTATTTAAATAGGAGTATAGATGGACATAGGCTACTTTTTCATCATCACTCCCAGGAATAAAACGAACCACTGTCAAGTCCTGAAATAAGGAAAAAAAACTTTTTTCAGTTCTATTTGTTCTTTACAATAAATAACTAATTTTCATAGAGGTTAAAGAAAATCTTGTCAGTTTTTTTTTATTTTCAAATGTTTTATTTTATTAGCACAGAAAATCTTATATCATATTCATATAATATCACTTGGTATCGATTACAACATGCATAATCATAAAATTATCTAATTTAGCTTATTTTTAAACCTTTAAAATGCAGCCAATGCATAGCTAATCTGACTCACCTTTGAGCCAGCCTGTCTTATCTTTGACAGATAGTCCCACATGTGATCTGGTGATATCCGGCCCATGATATGAATAGTGTCTGGGATGGTCTGTGGCGTAAATTTTACATAAATTAAATAAAAAAACGTGATTCAAAAATATGATGCATTCAGAATTACATTTCTCATTTCCAAGGTTTTCTCTTATCACAGGAAAATGAAAACAGAGTTTCCTTATTTTTGAATTTCCCCGGAAAATCAAGCATAAAATTTATTTAATAAATAATCTCTCTCTATATATATATACACGTAGCAATCGATAACAATAAAATTGTTGTTAAGAAAAAGTTTTATAACCACCTTTAGAAGAAAATAATTAACTTTCTAGCTTCCAGTTCATCACATGTTTAAGAAAAATGTTTTTATGACTGTATCTGTAGATCATTTTGAATTTAACAAAAAAATGAGGAATGTTTATAAATACAGTGGAACCCACTTACCTCGAGCTCGCTTAGGTCGACCACCCCATTAAGTCGACGGTTTTTTTTGGAACCGCCAAATTCTCTCTTTGTCTTAGTATTTTCTCGTCGTTTAATTCGATTTTTTTAAGTCGCCGAAACCTCATAACACGAGCACAAAAAAGGTCAAATTTGCCACTTAACATCGGTTAAGTCGATCCACGCGACCAATCGCAAGCTTTTGAAAATGTTTCACCAGTGTCTGCTGGTGACGTCACAGCCCACTTGCTTTTTCCTCTGTGTTGTTTTTGGTACCATGGCAATGCGATCAGCTTGCTATGTGTGCTGGTGACGTTTTCGACACAGCCCTCTTGCGCTGAGACATGTGTTGCTAACTTAAATCGCCAGTTTCAGTGATGTGTTGGAGAAAATTAAAAGTTTTTATCGATAATCGACGTTGGTTTTTATTTTAAATTTGTAAATTTCTGCTGTCAGTTGGTGCACATATACCTTCTGTTGTTAGCAAACATGTATGTACAATTTTATAGCATGCCGATAGCTTCATCAAACAAATAACGGCAATGCTGTTGTGTTAAAAAAAACTCCAAAAACACGTGCATGAACATTATCATTTATTAACGCTAGTGATGGGACGATACCAAAATCATAGGCTGCTTACTGTAAGCAAGGCTCCCCAGATTTTAAAATATATAATATAACAGACTACAGACAGTTTACTCTCAATCTCCCACACCATTGTTGTTGGTTAGTCCTATTAGCATCAAGTTACCGAAGGAATTGTAAGCTGAGGGGATCGTATGGAATAATAAAATGTACCGTGTGCAGTGTCCAAACTTGTTGTCATTGGCAACCATTCATCCTTCAACCTCATTTTGACTATTACATGTACTGTACTACTGCTTTGTTCTCATTTTTTCATTCATAAGAAGTGGCCGTGTGCAAAAGCCATTTAACTATTGGTTAGAATTAATTAAAATATGTCAAAGTTGAAGGTTCAAAAGTTCAAAAGGAGTACCTAATTTTTTTGTGAACGTTTATATAACATGATAGTTCTCTTTGTTATGAGTCATATATAGGTCACGATAGACCATTCCGAGTCCAGAAGAGAATGGTTCGGGGACAATGAGGGGATGTGTAGGCTACTTATTTGTGTAGCTTGTAAAGAAAATCAAGCAAGTCGCTTCGAAGGCACAGTATCGCTCAATCTGGGAATCACCGCAAAACGGCGTTATATTTAAACTTAAACGGTCTTTAAAAACGAACGGTCTTAACAACCTTAAGAAAGCGTGAAGAAATAGGGTCCCGACATTCCGATACGATTCTGATTAATCGTCCCATCACTAATTAACGCACATCGCGTACATATAGAAATTTCAAGCGCATGTTAATATTTTGCCGCCATATTGGTTTTCGCTTTAACTCGATCATCGGTTATGTCGATGCGATTTTTCATTCCCCGACGCCGTCGACTTAAGCGGTTTCGACTGTATTTCTTTATTTGCATAAATTTCCCTATGAAGATTTGGGGAGGATTACATTTCTAAAAATAGTTGAACACAATTATTAATACTTACGATGTGTTCTGTTGGACCAGAGACTCTGTAAGCTGAGGTAAAAAATTTAGCCACATCCTGCATGGATACAAAGCCCTTCCAAAGCATGGGGCCTGTTGGTGTGAATTTGGATTTAGCCTCCAGGCCAGATTGTAATGCAGAATCTGGAGATCTAAATTTTATAAATATATTAATAGTTTTTTGTTTTTTTAATTTCGTTAAATTTGTTAAATGTGTCGCTTAAAGACATTTAACAAATAATTTATGAAAGGAAAGCAAGACATGAAAACGAGACAGGTGAAAAATTAATTTCCACAGCCCCAGTACAATTTATTCTGCGATAAGTACCTTACAACCACAGTCTTCTTAGAAGCAGATGATGAAACAGAAGATGCCGATGATGTGGATTCTCTCCTTGGTGTTATTTTAGGACTTAGAGCTATTGGTGTTAAATCAGGTTTAGGCGAAGATGAGACTATTTTGGGTAACGAGGCAACTTCCTGCTCCGTCTTGAGCACAAATCTCATTGCTTCTTTCACAATTTCCTCTGCCTTTGCATAGTCTTCCTTGTCAATGGGTGTTTTGTCTTCTGTGTCTTCCTGTGGTGGCAGATGTGCTATTTTCACCTGGGGATAGTCAAAATGTATTCTAATTAGATCAGCATATAATATAACTAATTCTTTTACTTCTGCATGCTGACAAAGCCTGGATTGTTTATTTTATGGTAATATTTGTCCACTACAATGTTTAGCTGCTAAACAATATTATAAAATTATACAAGTTCTGCTTAAATTCTATGTTCAAAAGATGCAGCAAAGGTTGCCAAAGTTAAAATAATTAAAAAGTTAATTTATGAATTACACACTTATAGATGGCTGTTTTATTGGTTCATAAATTAGCATTTTTTCCCCACAACAAAGGTAAATTTAATACTTGCAATAAACAAGATGTGGTTGTCTTTTCTTCATACCTTTGCAGCTGCTGCGGCGGCAGCTGCCTGCTCCTCTGGGCCAGGAACAATTTTACCAGTGCACACCTTACAATTGAGGTCAAACAAATGTGCTCTGTGTTGATCAGTGGTATCAATGACTGGCGTCTGGTTCTGGTCCTCCTGGGCTTCGGGCTCGGGGTCTTTCTTTTCCTCCAATCTAGTCTGTAAGAAGAGAAGTTTGAGCAAATTCAAAAGCATTTAAAAAAACACTTTCCCATTCCTGCAGTTTTCATTGTATGTAAATAATGTTACCTATTTCAAAGATATGTTAAGACAGAAGCAATCTCTAATGTTGTTTTGGGTAATTATTTGTACCAGTTGGCCACTCTAAAGATACTCATTTTAAACATGATATTATTATCATCAAACCTCTAGAATGCTAAGATCCTCATCTTCCACTTCCACCTCTCCTTTGTGTGTTTTCTTTCTGACATGTTTCGTGCTGGCACTTTCTTTCAGAGCCTCAATTTCTGTCTTCTGTATCATCTCAAGTTGCTAAAGCCAAGACAGTAGAAAAACCAATTGAATTTCAATTATGTGCTTTGACCACCTAGAGATATATGTATATATACACAATAATTAGAGATATATGTATATATATACAGTTAGACCCCTCTTAAACAGGGGATATGTTCCATCTGCCTCCACCCCTAAGGTGCGCAACGTCATGTATGGATGGCCCTTCATGCAGTGCTGAAGACAATAAAATTTGTATGTTCTATTGTATTTCTTCAATAATTTCATCATGAAAACACGATGTTACAAAAATCTTTAAAGGGCTGTCTATAAATGACATCAGCGATTTTTGCCTATTTTTACCCCCAACCCCGCTTGTCAAACTTTGTCACAAAAATTTAGACCATTAGGACATCAACAAACTTTGACCCCCTCCCTACCAAAAACCCTTATTTTCTTATTGAAAATTAGCATGTTGCAAATTACTTTATATAATTTTAATATGTATTTAGTAAGGCTGCACTCGAATATCATTAACACGTGTGAAGCCATCGAAGACGTCATTAAATAAATTGAAGCAATCAAATATTTTAGGGGAACTTTTATTTAAAGTTGCGCATTTTGATGTGAAGTCATATTTCTTAAACTCCCCCTCACCCTCTTCACACATCGTCACAAATGCTTCACCCCCCACCCACTTGGGCGCGTGACGTCATTTATGGACTGTCCCAAAGAGTAAAACCAATATATTTTGACTCTGGCTTAAAAGTAATTTTTCGACAGGTTGGGGGGGGGGGCGGTAGCGAATTTGTACGTACCCACTGGGGAAGGGGGAACCGTCATGAGGTTAATGCTATTTTCATCTGTTGTTTAGTACAATTATTTTTACAATAAAGTATAGCAAAATCAAACCTTTAAAAAAATGTAAAAGCTACCAAACTTCACGAACAAAGCAAATACACGAGCAAGGCACCCGACGCCTATTTCGGGAGTCGAATACATCTTCTTTCCCGCACTGGAGAGTTTTTACTTTCTGTGATTTTGTTTCTAAAGAGAGTTCTGTCAAGGCGTGCTTTGGTAATAGAGGCTAGCCGCACATTACCGGGCTTTGTCAAATTAAACGTTAAGGTGGCAATATATAAATTTTATTTGGGATATGAATCCATTTAACTCACATGTTTGCTCTCCTGTTCTCTCCATTTAGCAAGCTCTCTTGATGCCAGCTCTTCTGTACTCATAAGAACCAGTTTATTTGGTTTTATTTTGCCTGTGAGTATTTTACGGAATAAACCCTGGGAAAGATAAGATGCAATGCTATGGTTGTTATAAAGAAAATTTATACTGAAGGTTACAACAAACAAATATATGGTTTTACATTTTTACAAAGCCATCTTTCTGAAACCAGAGAAGTCATGCTGTTCATTGAACAACTTTACACAATTTCCAAATATTCATGTGTTCTGTAATTTGTAAAATTTATTAGTACAGTGTCAGCAGTGGCACCGCTTGTTACCTTGTTTTTCTGATCTTTAATATTAAAAATGAGACTTCTGTACTTCATTCTGTACTTGTGGCCAGTATCACTGAACAGAGCAAATAATTCTTCTTCTATGGTGACAGCCAGATTCTTGATTTCACTGCTGGACATCATTATGTCATCTGCCTCATGAACTCTGAGGAGGTGATGGCAAAATAAGCTAATTTAAAATTAAATATAAAAATATATACAAAAGAAAACTGTTGCTCCAAAAATTAGATTTTAAACTGAATTGTCAGAATAAATTTGAAAATAGATATCTATGTTTTTAGTCTTTTATTGTTTTTTTTTAAAGTAAAATAAAAATTGCATTTTTGTGTAAATTAAGACCCCAAAACAACAAAATGCATGGTAGTTAATAATTTCCAATGTTTGGGATTCCGTTTTCAAATTTCCAATTTTTAAAATTTGATGCAACAATTGTAATATAATAATAATCCCCTTTTCATACCATGAAAGCCTATGGGCAAGTGAAGTAGCGTTCACAAGTTTTATTGGGCCACCACTAACAAGCAAGGGATTGTGTGGGTAGCACAGTGCCCCAGGGGCCTTGCCAGCATCGAGACTAGAACCCGTGACTTTATTTTGCCTCAGTTCGGCAGTCCAGCATGCTACTGTTACCACACCCCCCCCCCAAATTGTTAATATATTTGCAATAATTATACAATTTTTTGGTTTTAGAAAAAAAAATGCAGAACTGTAAAATTTGAGGTGGAGAAATTCCCTAATCATGTTAATGAAATACAAAATTTAAAAAAAAAGATGAACATAATGACCTTGCATTGAGAGAATCACGTAGAGCTGTTCTGACATTAAGTCTGATTTGATTTGGTCCATCCTCTTTCTTCTCATCAGACTTTGCCGAGCTCTGTGATGTTGAGCTGGCCCGCCTTTCTCCATCAGTTTTTTTACCAGAGTCTTTGCTGTCATGTCTAGACTTAGAACTGTGTTGGGATTTCTCTTCCCTTTTGTCTTTACTTGATGAAGATTTACGGTCCTTGTCTAATTTACTTTCTCTGTCACTGTCCCTGCGTTTTTCCTCCTCTAGATTAATTAGAATTAGTAGTGTTACAAAAATAATTATTAAAGTTTATCAAATAATGCCATTTATTCTTATAAAAACAAAATTTACTTAGTGGGCTATAAAGATTTGCATATTTGAAAAAAAAACAATTCACCTCTGGGTTCTTATATTTTAAATTTTTAAAAAATGTTTTAAAAAAAAGTTTTTCCCTATAAATCCTTTATCTACGAGACATAAATAAGGTTGTTTTTTATAATACGCAGGGCAAAACTATTCGAAAATACAAAATTCTAGTTATGACTCATAAAACGTGTTTAATATAATGTGCAAGGATCGTGAATATATTTTTAAAAAGTAATGTCAATATAATGCGCACTTTATTACGCGACAGGAAAGGTTATAATATGCACCACAACATTCTATCTAAAAAATTAACATGATTCATAGAGATAAAAAAATAACTTATAAATTCAATAATTCAATTACTGTCTATTCAATCGATCTGAAATTTTGAAACATCATTTTTATCATCGGCATGAGTCTGCCTGCAAAATTTGAGCTTGCTAGCTTACGAGAAAGTGGGTTAAAAATTGGTTCAAAGTTTTTTCGGCAAGCAAGCATGCACGCTCGCTCGGTCGCACGAGCTCAGGCACCACAAGTTAATATAAGGGATTCAAAAAGGATTGGATATTAGACTAAATTGTGACTAAGATTGGTTAAACCAGATTACAAACTTAGGGCAAGTAGTAAGAAAAAATCATGTTAAGCCTGGTCCCTATTGGAATTCAGGACGTGTTAGCGCATTTTCGTATTATGTATCAGTACTTATGTTAGATATCAGCATTATGTAGTTATCAGTAATTGTGTTTAGATTTTAGACATATTTTTATGAATTTTCTTGTGTAATGAATATACCTGACATTTTTTTTATTTAAAAGTCATTTCTTTACATTTAAAAAAAAATTATTTTCCTTTAATCTAACTACAAGTCACCACAAATGATGACGTAAAACTCTCTAAACTTTTACACATATTCTAATGACGTCAACTAAAAAAAAAAACTAATTCTTTTGCACGCTTTCGCACCACTCTTCAATGCTTGAAAATCTATGTATTCGACTTCCGGCAATGGCGGCCGTTCCCTGCGCTAGTGTTACCTCTCGATTCGAAATATTTTTTGGTGGTTTTAATGGGGTTTTTTAACGGATCGAGTAACTGAGTGTTGATGCACAAATGGCAGGTCAGGACATACAAAAAACATATATACCTCATGGGTCTAGGACTTATGGATGCTGAGATCAAGGGTGATGACAGACGGACGGACGGACAAAACAGGTGCAATAGCGCATTCGACTTCTCGAAAATGCGCTAAAAACACAGCAATAAACAAACACACAAATACACCAAAATTGGACTAAACTCACTGGCTGATGAGCTCCTGTGCTTGCGTGGTTGCACAACCTCATATGTAGGATGCTTCTCCAGCCACCGATGTAAGCCCTTTTGTGTAGGAGCATCAGAGCCTTTGACAGTTTTGCCAGTCTCTCTCTCTATGACCTCCACTGTGTCTGATGATGAATATGCCTTGGATGAGGAGGTGGATGAATGCCTGCTGCTGTCACTTGATGAACGGTGCTTCTGTTTAGCCTGTGAGTAGTTCAGGTAATGTTGGCATTTAAGACTTTAAAATAACCTGGACCATGATTTGTGTTGTGTCTATTGTTACAGCCAGGGTAAGTAAAGGGTAAGCTATATACATATTAAGCCAATATACATGGCATTTTTGGTATTAACAGGGCTCATGCATACAATTTTTTATCAAATTCAAAGACTTTTCCAAGGAGAAAATTGAAAATTCCAGGACATTTTAACAAATCAAAGATCACTAAAATTGAAATCTTGCTGCATGGCAGGAGAAGAGACAAAAGTAACCATGCATATTTTTACCTCAACCTCATAAAAAATAAAATATCTTGACATTTGTGGGAGGAAATTTTTTGGGTGTAAATTTAATTATTTTCCAGGATTTAAAAAAAAAAAAAATTTTGACATTTCAAGAGTATCTGGTAGAGAGGCTGTAAATTCTCTGCCATAAACAACTCTAGAGGACTATTACTGCAACTAGAAACAGGAGTGTCAATTATAAGTAAATTTACTATATAAAATTTCAGATTTATAATTTATAGTTTTTGTTTCTTCCAGTTAATTTTCAAGATCAGAAGATACAAAAACATAATAAATAAATCATGATTTAAATAGCGATTTAATTGCTCAGATTTATCACTTAGAAATTCAATCAAATTTGTGCCAAATATTTAATTAACATTTCAATTTTCTCATTAAAATTTGTAATCAAAGCAGTTGCGTAGCAAGGA
>MUZC01004239.1:1463163-1487803 GCA_002072015.1 Radix auricularia | reverse complement strand
GGGGGGGGCTTAACCTCTTTGGAGGCCCCATATCCATATACATGGCGGCAGCATAATATTCAATGTAAAAAAAATTCAGACACTAATTTGGGGGCCTCTCTCAAGTGGGGGCCTGGGGGACTTTTGAATTTTGTCCCTCTCCCCCTCTCATAGCTACACCACAGAATCAAGGACATAGAAAACTGTATTATTTTCTATAATATTGAATATATATTCCATTTTATTTTTTTTTGTATGATGCTTTGCTACTTTAGGGATATGATGAAAATGTCACAATGAGTTGTTTGTTTTCCTTAGGATAGTCGAACCCATTTACAATCATTCATCCCAAAATACCCACACTGAGCTTTATAAATCAGACTTATATTACATACTACCTTTTGCCGCATCTGTTCTTCCCTGATAGCCTTCAATGATTCTTGAGCATGGCTCATGATACATTCATTGCTGCAGTAAATTGAATTTGGACGAGGGCTTTTGTTACACTTGCGGCCAATGCATCTTTGCAGGAGCTTAGGTTTACCAACAGTGGGCTGTTTTTTTTAATGAAAAGAAATGTTTTTATAATATAAAAAATACAGTTGCTGCAACTGACTACCCATTTCTTAGTTTTAATGATTGTCACATTTAAAAACTGAGAACATTCCTTATGATATTAAAAAGATTGATTAAATAATTTCACTCAATCGTACCACTAACTTGTTTAGATAGAATCAAATGTGTAGCACATGTGACAAAACTTACAGATTCTGAACTTTTTGTTTCTTTTGAAGATGAAGCTTTTTCTATTTTGGAAATCCCACCAACTTCTGTATTTCAAGAAAAATAGGAGAACTTCATGCAATTTAAATAATGTTGAGAGTGAAAAGTTAAAATAGAGGAGAAGGGGTCTCACTGTGTTAACTTTTATGAGAAGGCCAGTACAACCAAGGGTTTGAACATGAACATCCTTTGTCAAGCAATTGCAAAACTAATCAAATTACAATAAATGTAAAAGCATGTCTTTCATACATCTTCAGTAAAGTTCCCTTTTCAAACAATGCTGGCATATGGGGCAAGTGAAGCAACGTTCACAAAATTCTTTAGCCACGGCACAAAAGGGTATTATGTGGCTAGCACAATGCCAAGCTGTCTTTAGTTTATGCCAAGTAATGTCAGATACCTATTCGGAGCTGGGTGGACTCAGAAAATATCCTTATTCACTGTAACAAGTCCTGGTAGGGATTCGAACCCGTGACTCTCAGTTCGCCAAGCGAGCGCCTTCAATAAAAATCAGTAATACTAACCAAATCTCTCATCCACTTTGACAAATAATTATTTTACGTTTATTTTGCGCAAAAATGGACACACGACTTTTTACTGCTAAAATGATTTGAGGCACATTTTAATTTATTCTTTAATTATTATATGAAGCTATCCCAGCTGATGAAACAAGTTTAAATTTCCTTTGTCTGGAAAGAAAAAGTACACAATTTTTTTTTTTTAATTTCTTCTTTTCAAAAGAAATAACAGAAGAAAGACTCCATTTATTGTAACCGAGAATTCCACTTAAATAACCAATAACAGACTCACTTGAACAAACTGGACAGATGTACTCTTCTTCCTTTTCCTCCATTTCTTTGCCCCTTGCCCTTGAGATTCCAACACATGTCCCATGGTACCACTCTTCACATTTGTCACAGCAAATCATAAACCTGTTGGATGAAGTGCTAAAACATTACATAGACATGAAGTGTTGTCATTGACACAGATAATTATTTTTTTAAACTTCTTCAAAAGCGGTCACTCAATTTTAAAATGAGAAATGTTATGAATTTGTTTTATTTGTAAAAATATACATACATTTTTTAAGGGAATTAAGCTTAAATTTGATAATTTACACACAAACTATGGAAAGCGGGGTGGGGAGTTTCTAAAACTGCTACATTAAATATCCAAGTTTATATTCATATACATAGTTATTGAATTTTAAACTTTGTACACAAAAATAAAACTGTAATATTTTTCTTAAATTTTGATAGTTCGATATTAATAATTATTTAATATTTAGTGTTAGGGTTTTTTTAAATAAAGGATTAAAAACAATTAAATACTTAAATTGAGTGAAACACTTTTGGAGATATTGCTTATTTTTAAAAGTCAAATATATCTGAAAGTTAATCTACCTGTATATGATCTATAAAGAAATAATTTTAATAATAATAATAATTTGATAATTTAATATAACAGTGCTGTAACACAAGCAAACAAACATAAAAACATTTTTTTGTGTGTGTGTCTTCAGTTTTGGAGCTGTTACAGGTATTTCAGCACCAATTTTTTTAAAATACATTTAATTTATAGAAACGGATCTTGCTTTCAAGATGCTCATTTTATTTGTTTATGGGAACTTTCTCCACATGACCTTTGTAAGGTCAATTTTGATGGAAGGGTTGGTTTTTCTTTTTTTAATTTCAAATGAGCATTTTAAATAATATGCATTGAAAAAAAATTTATTGGCTATTTATTCATGTGCTAAATATTTAGGTAACAAATCTAGATTTAATCAAACAAGTCAAATCTTAATGAGTTAACTTTCCAGCATTTATCACATTTAAATTTTATCTTTAATGTAAAAAAAAACTTTGTGGGCACAAGTTTGAAAAAAAAAACAACACATGTCAAGTTTGAAGATAAAGATGAGCCATATAATCTTCACATTTTAATATAAATTTCGTCCTTCTTTTAAATTTAAATCAAATACTTTAAAAAAACAGAAGATTTCTCAGTCACATGAGGAGTGTCTAGCATAAAAAAAATATTTTATATTTTTAGTTATGATATAGTTCACAACATAATTGTGGACATAATGCAGAAAATTCCCATCTAAGTAACTCTACTTGAAAACACTTGCATTTAATAAATGTGATGTGCAAGAATCAAATGGGCAGAGCAGAGCAGGAACAAATGTGAGGGAAAAATAAGCTTGCCTGTTGTTATGTGGCTTCCGACAAACACAGTACAATGTATCAGGGTCATTGGGTTCCCAGTCCTGGTCATTTTCATCATCTTCAAAACCAGCATCTTCACCCTCATCACTGTCTACTTCTTCTTTGTCTTCTCCAACAGATTTCTTCAGGCCTTCTGGTTTTAAATATTAGAAATGTTTTAAAATCAATTTTAAACATGCACATTAAAATAGTTCAGTTTTAGTAATAGCATAGACACTATTACTCAAGACAAGTTAATGACTTACTGTTTTAATGTAAAATACTAAAAATTGAATGAAGAACAGAAAAAACAGTAAAAATATCGGAAGTGAAACAAAAGATTTTAAAAATGTAAAACAAATAGGCAAAAATCTTCATTAACAGACAAAAATAAACCAAAACAGAATTATATAACAAGTTAGCTTGCTTATGACAGGAAAATATCAAACACCAAAAAACAAATGATGTTAATGACATGAGGAATGAAGCCTAGTTTCAATATAACCAACCTGTAACAGTCTTTTTCTTTTTTTTCTGGTTTGCCTTTTCTGCATCCTCCTTTTTGGACTCTTTAGACTTTTTGGCCTCTGCATTTGACTTTGCAATATCTGTATTCTTTTCACTGTCCTTCCTTTTTCTTGTAGTGTTTTCTTCTTTTTTGGGCTTTGATAGTGATGATGGGGCCAGAACCGCTGAAGTGGTGGCAGTTTTAGGGGTGGATGAGGACTTAACTTCCTCAAAGACAGGTGGCGCTGGAGTCCTCTCTATTTCTACTTGCCCCACTATTACAAAATCCGTCCCACTCTCTCGCAGCTCTGAATCCAAGCTCTCAAGTATGTTTTGGCGATCACCAGGGTCCCTTTTTGTGACCATTTGCTGGAGCTCATGAATGTTTTCAGGCCATGTTTCTTGAAAGTCTTCAACACTTTCTTGAACAAGTGGCTCCTCTGATTCTTCCAGTATCTGGTCTGGTAATGTTACATCCATGATGACACCTTGTTTATGCGATACACTCTCAATGTCATCATCTCTCCCGTTGTCACTCACCGTCAAGACATTTTTCTCATCTGCTTTCGGCGTCAAAGGTGACGACGGTTTGGAATACTGATGCTCGATCAACACATGGTGAATGTTTTCAGGCTTCACAAAAGTTTCAGTCGAGTAAAGATCTTGCGAATACTGTGATTTTTGTGGTGCTAGAGTTTCTTGGTTGGATTTAATGTCAAGGCTGACCTCGTCCTTTTTCTGTTGATCATGAATAATGAGACCATCTGGTTTGAAAAGGTCCATCATGGTCAGGTCGACAGGTGCTTCATGCTCAGGCTTGTGTTTTAGCTTGGGCTTGCCAAGGGCAGTGGCTGGAATCAATGGAGGGGGCCCGTCAGGATCAGCTGGCTTTTTTTTGTCATCATCATCAAGGCTTGCGGTCTTCTTTGCTCTGCTGCCAGATGAGCTGTCAGACCTTTTCACACCTTCGCTCGACTTCCTCCGCTCACCTTTATTGGAGTCAGCTGACACGCTCCTGTCCCTCACCTGCTTAAGTCCATCTGTGGATTTTTTGCGCTCACCATCCACTGGCTTTTTCTTTTCCACAACACCTACCTTCTTTTTTACCTGTTCAGGTTTCTCCGACATATCTTTACTGGGGTCTGGTTTCCCATCTTTTGGTACCACTTTGGGGATGGGCTTCTTGTTGCCGAACGGCTGGTGGCTTTTCTTCTTGTGAATGATCCCCCTTTTCAACAGGTCATCCACACTTGACCCTTGCTCAGACTTATGGATAGGCTTAGCACCAACCACAAGACTTTTCTTACTTCCAGCTACAGGTATTTTGATGTTTGACCCGTCCAGTTTGGATCTGACCTGCTCAAGTTTTTTCTCTTTGAGATCACTGGCCATCTTCTTGTCAGTGTTCTTGGAGATCACTTTATCACTGCTGAGGTTGTTTTTGGAGGTTAATGCTGGCTTGGTCCCCACCAGTGGGTTTTTTAGTTTTTCTTTGTCTGGGCCAGTTGAAGAAATGGATTTGACAACTGTAACTTTCCCATCTGCTGTTTTAATTAATTTTCCCTTTTGATTCATCACACCACTCTTAGCATTCACCACTGTGGTCTTAGTCAACTTAGTGGTTTTGTCTGCTATGGTAGATTTGTTTGGGGCTACCGATTTGACTTTCGGTGTTTCTGGTTTTATGACTTTATCTCCAGCAACTGAAAGTTCCTTTTTCACGACTTTAACTGTTTCAGTTTTCACAGCAATCGATTCTTTTGTATCTTTAACACTCTCAGCATTTTCAACTTTCTCTTTAGAATTTGAGGAATCAGGAGTAGAATTTACGCCAACGTTTTCCGATTCTGCTTTGACTGATTTCTCAGACTCGTCTTTAAGGGAAGGGGCAGGTTTCGGTGGAACAGTTTTAGCAGCAATCTCAGATGGTGATCTTTTGATTAGACCCAAATCTGTGGGTGGGAATCTCTTCACTAGTCCTGCAAGTACTGGGGCCAGCTTCTCAATTTGGAGTAACTTTGCTGTCTAAATGTACAACAAATTAACAGGATTTAATTTTAAAAAATGTTTAAAAACAATCATATCAAGGTCAGCATAATTAAATCCAGATAATGAACAAACTAAGATTATCCTTAACTCATTTCATTGAAATTTAAGTTTGTGATCTTAAAAAATAAATAGATATAACTTTATGTAAATTACCTGTGCTTTCTTTGCAGGTATATCCTCCCCAACGTCATCAAGCTTCCTTTTCTGTCCTGCTTGCACCACCTCCGGACTAGAGCTCACATCCGATTCATCAGCTGCAAATTTTTTCCCGAGATTTTGGGCCAGGGGAGATAACCCCTCAGCTACTTTCTCCTGTTGGAGCTGAGCTTTAAGCTGGGATATAGGTGTAGAGTCTTCATCATCTGAGCTCAGGTCTGACAAGTCCTCCTCTGAGACCTTGGCCTTCTTACCTTTAGGCTTTGGGCCAGGCTTTTTCCTTTTCAAGCCTTTTGCTGTAAGCAAAGGTCTTTTTTTATTGTCTTCTTCTTCCTCTGTCTGTTTCTTGGAGGCTTTCTTGGCTCCTTTCACAACTTTTCCTTTGGCAAGATTCTTCGTAGCTGTGGCTTTGGGTCTACCCCTTGGTCTCTTAACTACCTCTGGAGGTTCCTCCTCTGAGACATCTTCTTCTTCTTCCTCAACTCCTTCATCTTCAATATCATCGTCATCTCCATCTTTCTGCTTCCTCACTGCAACTTTTCTTTTCATGGGTTTCATTGATTCCTCAACCTCCCCATCATCATTATCTTCTTCATGTTGTTGCTGTGACTTTCCTGACTTACCTTTCTGTGATAATGGAGTCTCTCTAAAAAAAAAAAGAAGTCAAGCAGGTAGTAAATTTTTACAACTCCAAAAATTTTTTTTTAAATACTGTAGTTCAGATTATTTTGGAGAAACGAATTATTTAGCAATATTTTTTTGAATAGTAAAAGCAATTAACTACTTCTCTTTTACCTCTCATCCTCATATATAGTATTTAATGCTAATCAAATCTAAGTAAAATTATTCATTAAACTTAAGACTTACTTTTTGTCCTCCTCCTTGGGTTGATTCTTCCTGCCTATAGGGGTATAGTACTCAAAGTCGCTGCTAAAAGTGCTCTGCTTTTTCCTGGCCGACCGTCTAGATGGTGTCGTGTCTGGTGTTGCTGGGCCTGTGTCTGCAGAGAGAAGAGGGGTCGCAAGTTTTTGAGCGTCCCCTGCTCCCTGGTTATCATTGTCCTCGGGTTTGGGTGGATCATTATCCTGACTGGCCATTTTCAAATTACATTAGTTGACTGGTCAAAAATTAAAGTCATTATAATTACATATCCATTCTGGCCAGTCGTAGTTATGTATCCATCGTGACCAACATACTATTATCATTTAAACATGATAAAAAAGTCATGATTGGCAAAGAATTGATATGAAGTTATTCAGTTACTTTTGAAGCTCTATATGCAATAGTTCTAGATCAATTTGAACCTTTTACTTGGTGAATGGTTTGAGTTTTCTGAAAATAATTTGAAATTATTCAGTTTTTTTTTTATATAAGAGACTGATAAAGAAACAAAAATAATTACTAAAATTAACCCTCAGAGACACTTGCCACTCATTATTTATACGCCTATTTAAACAGTTTCTTTGTGGGAAAAAAAATGTCTTCCCTCATCTAACAAAACCTTTGGCAAAAGGTCTTTCTCTTATTGTGTCCCAAAACAAATGAGTTCCCTACGATTTAAAATTCATAATATTCCTTCTTCTTGGACCGTCAAGTCTGCACTTAAAATACATCTTTTTAAACGTTACTTTCTGATTTAACAATAAAACATTTATCTGACGGATAAACGCAGCTTATTTGTGTTGAATACCCATGTACCACACATGTCATTGTATGTTTTGTTTAATTAAGATATGAATTTTTAAATTTAATGCATTTACAAATATGGGTGTTTCTAATTTTATGTACAATGCTGTGAGCCCAGCGAGTAGGTGGGGTACCCGTGATGTTTTATGTCTCAAATTATTATTAAAATTAAATGTGTTAATATTTTAAACAAGATTTACTATAAATAGTTGACATTTATTTGAATTCATACTTTCTTTTGAAACATAAAGATTCATTTACAATTATCAAAGAAATGCTTTCGGAAAGTTTACAGTTCACCCTTGGACCACAAAGTTAATTAAATTGGTTCACAAGTTCATGCCTCATAAATAAGCTCCTGTGCTCACTGCTAAACGTTTACTATTCCCAAAGACTTCAGTGCCTATCTTTCCTTTCTTAATGCATTGAGAGCAAGGAGGGGAGTGGATTTTAAGACAGAAGTGTTATTATGTTACAAACATTGATTAACAATTGTTAATAAGGATACAGCAAAGAAATTAAATTACAAAAGGATTATTTTAAAACTTTTTTTTAATTACATAGGCCAGAGCAATAATATCTGTGAGTCTGTGTGGAGTAAACGTAAGAAAGGCTGAGGCTAGATCAGCAGTATATACTTGATTGTAAATTGAACAGATTTTGAGCAGACGTGTTTAGCTAACTTTAATAATAATAACGCCCTTTTCAGACCATGACAGTCTATGGGGCAAGTGAAGTAACATTCACAAGTTTCATTGAGCCACCACTAACGAGCAAGGGATTGTGTGGCTAGCACAATGCCCCTGGGGCCTTGCCAGCACTGAGGCTCAAAGCCGTGAGCCTCTTTTTGCTAGACCACCGCACCCCAGACTTATACTGTATAAATATTGTTCTGACATTTGGAGGGAACTGGGATAGTGAAAAATAGAAAATACTAAGATTGTTAATGGTTAACAGGTCCTTTGATCAGGACTTGTCCTGTTTCATCTAGCCTGGTTTACCATAAAAGTAATCTCCGAGTATTTCCCAGGGTTCCTTTTTTTTTTTTGTAACCAATCAGTCAAATCTTAAAATAACCTTTCAATTTCAATATAATTCCTGCAAATTGACAAATGAAAATTAATACATTTTTAAAAAGTTCCCTAATAGCTTTTTATTTCAAAGTTTGGTTCACGATATTATTTTTAAGTTTGCTGTTTTGGCGCAAGAGGCGTAAACAAGATGCCACCAACTAGCAGGGCCAGGCGAGAGTGTTACTAAAGGTTTTCATATTCTCTTGTGGGTTTCAAGAACTAAGTAAAAATATCCCACTTCTGTTAACAGATAGTTCACAAGTCAATAAAATCAAACGGTTTTTTAATCTTTAAATGTTTGACTCAGAATATTTTTTAAATTTTTTTATTCTGAATTTGTGGAGTTGATAGGCATTGCGTAAGAAACTTGAGCTGAACGAAAGCGGGAGTGACATCAAAGGTCAATATGGACAACATGAACTTTGCCTGTAAATGAGTTTACTATATTTTATTGTTGGTTCTCAGAATGGGAAAATACATAGCTAAAGTTGATGGGCTGTAAACCAGTTTTTTTTTAATGATTAACCAGTCGTCAAAAAACAAGCGGTCTTAACAATCTTACAAAGTACTTATCCAAATGTTATCAACAAATTTTTTAAAACTTATTAATTCTGCTGATTTAATTAACTCTTAATGTACCAAAGTGCGGTAATCCGCGGTTTACCGTTTAGTACCAAAGAGCGGTAATGCGCGACTCGATAGAACTCTCTTTAGAAACAAAATTACAGAAAATAAAAACTATTCAGTGCGGGATGAACGATGTTTTCGACTTCCGGCAATGGCTGCTGTTTCCCTTGCTAGTGTTATCGCTCGATTCGCGATGTTTTTTGGAAGTTTTTACGTTTTTTTTTTTTTCGAAGATGCGATTTTGCTATACTTTATTACTAAAATAATAGTACTAAACTACAGGTAAAAATAGTTTTAAACTCAAAACGGTCTTTCGGATACATAAAATAACCATTCTTATTCTAAAAGATGACATGAGTATGACCATAATAATAATAATGGATTTTACACAATTTTTTAAATTTCATAACCGGTTGATCGCAATTCGGGAAATTCTTACGGTACTGAGGCGGAAGTTTTACAAAAACCTTATGGCACATTAAGAGTTAAAATTCACCAATAACAAACAAAATAAATTATTCTTTTTTAAATGTAAATTTAAGTACTCTAAACTGATAGTTGTAAAGTTTATAGCAGTAAGAACATTTTATTTAATTCCTGGAGACTCTGAGTCTTAAATATCTAAGGCCTAAATCAAATTTTAACTCTTAAAGTCGTAAAGCGTCGTAATGCCTCTCTTCCCGCTATCCGTAAAGCGTTGTAATGCATCCCTAGATACAAATCTCGTTAGAAATGAGATCTCGGAAAGTAAAAACTCTTCAATGTTTGAAAAATGATGTATTCGACTTCCGGCAATGGCGGCCGTTGCCCGCAGTAGTGTTATCGTACTAAACTACAGGTAAATATTGTTTCAAACTCAGTACGGTCTTTTGGATGCGTAAAATAACCATTCTTAGCCTAAAAAATGAAGTCAGTATGACAATAATATTATAAATGGATTTTGCGCAAATTTTTTAATTTCATAACCGGTTGATCGTAATACGGGAAATCCTTACGGGACTGAGGCGGAAGTTTATTGAAAACCTTCTGGGGCTTTAAGAGTTATTATTTAAAATTTAGTTACAGTGCCTACTGTACAGCCGTTAGCAGTAATAGGCCCTGTGTAACATTTTATAATTTGATCTATTAGATAAGAAACTTTTAAAGCCCATAAGGTTTTCTGTAAACTTCCGCTCAGTCCTGAAAGTGTTTCCCGTTTATTGCTATCAACTAGTTATAAGTTTTTTTAAATTGCGGAAAATGTATTTATATTACTATTGTCATACCGACTTCATCTTGTACTTGTAGGATAAGAATGGTTATTTTACGTATCCAAAAGACCGTTTTGAGTTAATACTATTTTTACCTGTTGTTTAGTACAATTAGTTTTTTTTTAAAGTATAGTGAAATCACATCTTCAAAAAAACACATAAAAACTACCACAAAACTTTGCGAATCAAGCAAAAACACAAGCAAAAGAACACTCCGCCATTTCAGGAAGTCAACTAAATAAGGAGTTTCTATGATTTAATCACTAAAGACAGCGCTATCAAGGAGCACTTTACAGCACTTTGGGATTAGAAGCAAGGCGCGCATTACCACGCTTTGGGGCATTAAATGTTAATGAACGTCAAAAAAGGGAATGCCAATGCTGATTATCAAAGCCAAAATAAGTATCGGACTGTTTATCGTTTGACGGATCAAAGATGGCTGACGCGTCGAGAACAGTACTGTTGCTATGTTGAAGTTACTTGCCCCTTACTATTATTTTCATGGTTGTCTCCCCTTAATAATATTCCTCATATTTTCTAACGCTTAAGTATATCAATAACTTTTGATAAATGAAAGATTAATTCATCATTAATTTTGATTAAAGCCAAAAATTAAAATTTATGAAGTCATAAGTAATACTAATCAAATTTTCTTGTTGAAAATCAAAATAACATTAGGATGTCTCCTTTATATGTCATCTTTCAACAAACTAAGCAAAAAGACAAATGTGTTGACATTATTTGGTTCAAGTGATGAGCAAGTCTAATTGACAATATAACCAGCCGAGCTGAACAATCATTCACATGGAACTGAGGTAACTGGTATGCACAAATGGTCTTGGCAAGGAATGACATTATCGGACGGACCGACGAACCTTAGGAACATTGCCCCCACCCCTCAACTTTTTTCCCTTCACATTTTTGCTCCTTTTCAATATCAGATTGTTGTTTAAAGGCCTGAGAATGTACATCTCCCTTTCCCCCTAAATTCCAGCGTCTTGAAATACTTTCCGCTCGCCACCTTTGTCACCTTTCATAGTAACAAAGATGGTGGCCAGAAAAGACAGTAGTTTGGTCTTATCAGTGTAACAATAATTTACCTAGTATCCTAGCTAATAACACTGAAGAGTGAAGTAACACCTCAATTCAACCTAATGGGATGGAGTTACATTATTTCATTATTCATTAGTAGTTGCTTTTGTTAGTTCATTGCAATGTAGTGGTAGGGGAAGGCTGACCAAAATGCTGAGAAAGTAAAGAATGACACCGAAAGCATTGTGTCTGTGGCCTTGACATTTTGAAGAACAAATATCCCTCTACTGAACTCTACTCTGATAGATCTACTCTAAATCTAACTAACAATGAGATTATTGAGAGTAACAACTAATAAAACAAAATTGTTAACAATTTTAATTTTTTAAAAACAAAAATTGTTAGTCTAAATCTAAAAATAACCAAAGTCAAAGTGCTTTTCATAAATAATTGTTTTTATAGTATTTTAGTATAGTATTTATAGAGAAAATAAGTCAATAAGTATAGTCAAGTATAGTTTAGTATAATGTATACAGTTACAGTATAATGCCAGTATAATTTATAATGTATAGTATAGTGTATAGTGTATTGAATTGTATAGTAGTAAAAAGAGTAGTATAGTATAGCATAGTCCTCTCTTATCTCTAAAATCTCTTATTTAGTTAATTAAGAATTTAAGAGTAGCCCGTCAAATACAAGTACAAGAAATTCAGAGAAATGCAGCACTGATAGCTGCAAAATTTTACAGTCAAACATTGCAAACTTTTACAGTCAAACAGGAGCGATGTAAAAAAGTATGATAAAATTATGATTCAAGATTCAATGCAATTTAAAATAATTTAATTCAATGAGCAGTCAGCAATGCCAGTTCAGTGGTGAAAATTAAAATGGGACAATGACGTACAATATGAAAGCATTGCCATTATGCATCAACATAATGCACTTAGAATTATTTATTTCGATGCAAATGTGGCATTAACGATTAGTTCAGTATAGAACATACAAAAATAGTTGCTTGGGCAAAAGAACTTACAACATAACTTAAGCATTTTTGGGCAACGATACTGCCGCCATGTTTGTTGTCTAAACGTCACGTGATCAAAATGCCAATTTGAATGGGATAATGAAGAAATAGAGAACGAAACAATAATTTTCAACAGTTGAAATAATCATTCATAAGTCATAATGTGTATTCTTTACTATGCCCACATTGTGATTCTTCAAGAGGCCACAGTAGTTCATTTTATTACTCAACGAAATTCACTTCCATAGTATTTTTTATTCATTTATTATCTGCATAGTGATTTCTTTCATCATTCATGGAAAAGAACCCTTTTACAAATTAACAAAGATATAAAACTAATAGACCAAGACCAAAACGACGGATGTCCTAATTCGAGAGCTACTATTTGCGGATGATGCGGCACTAACAGCACATACAGAATCTGGTTTGCAACAACTCGTGTCAAGCTTCTCCAATGCCTGCAGAGAATTTGGTCTGCAAATCAGCTTGAAAAAGACAAACATCATGGCCCAAGACACTCGACCTCCTCCTACCATAAATATCGATAATGAAAACTTGGAGGTTGTGGACAGCTTCACCTACTTGGGATCCAAGGTCTCCAATACACTGTCCATTGAAGAAGAAATAAACAGCAGAATTGGCAAGGCAGCCGCAACAATGGCTAAACTAAATAAGCGGGTCTGGCAAAACACCAAGCTAACCGAGAAAACCAAACTGTGCGTCTATCGAGCCTGTGTCATCAGTACACTACTATATGGGAGCGAGACATGGACCACTTATACATCACAAGAGCGTAAGCTTAACAGCTTCCATTTGAGATGCTTGCGCCACATCCTTGGTATTAAATGGCAAGAAAAAGTGCCTAATAGTGAGGTACTAACGCGTGCCAATACCCAAAGCATGTTCTCAATTCTTAGTGAAAGACGCCTGAGGTGGCTAGGACATGTCAAAAGAATGAGCCCCGGCCGCATCCCGAAGGATCTCCTATATGGTGAACTTGCTTCAGGAAAGAGGAAAACAGGTCGCCCACGCTTGCGATTTAAAGATGTCTGTCAAAGGGACATGAAAGCAGCCAAAATACATACAAGTGACTGGGAGTGTAAGGCAGAAGACCGATCTACGTGGCGCACAGTTGTCAAAGAGGGCGTCAAAGTAGCCAAGGAGCGAAGAATGGAGGAGGCTGCAGACAGAAGAGCTAGGAGAAAGGCCAAAACATTTGGAAGCACAGAACTCGTGTGTAAAAACTGTGGCAAAGACTGTCACTCAAGGATAGGACTGCACAGTCACTCGAGGAAATGCAACCCAACCCAACGGTGATGCACCATCGTCTCGCGAGACGGAAGGATGCCGGATCACAAAACTAATATAACTAAGATGCTTCCTCACACTGGTGAGACCTATCCTATAATATACATCTTCTGTATGTGACCCATCCACCAAAGAAAACATTGATAAACTAGAACAAATTCAAAAAAGAGCTGCCAGGTTCATTACTGGAGAATATTCAAAACTGACAAGAGTAGCACCATTAGTTAAATCATTAAACCTTGAAACACTAGAGGATAGACGAACCAAGAGAAAGTTAGTAATTACACATAAAGCCATTAATTCTGATTTAGAAATACAACACAAAGATAACTTAAAACAATCCTCAGATAGACATAAGGATAAAAACACCTTTCTTATTCCGTATGCAAGAACAAACACATACAAGTTTTCTTTCTTCCCGTCTGGAATTCGGGCGTGTAATGGGTAGCTTGTAGAAACCATAAAAGCCAACACTTTATCATAATTTAACTCTAATAAGAATGCAGGACAAAACACAAACCCTAGATAAACTAGGACGCAATAATCTTCTGTATAGAAGTAGCGTCTGTAACAGATAAGATAAGATAGTTGCAAGAGTGGCATGCGCGCTTGGCTGGCGTACCGATGGCAAAGGGGTCAAATCTCCGTGAAGGCAGGTATTTGTTCCCGGGGTCAAGGGTGTCCCAGATACGAATGGGTACCTAACACTAGTTAAAGAAACAGAGGCAGCCGGGCATTGCTTGGGACCTTCATAGCCGTGGCCTGTAAACAGATCGGCATGGTCTGTTGGCGCAATAATTTTTTTTTTTTGTTTTTTTTTTTGTTTGTTTTTTTTTTTTTTTTGTTAATAGAAGTAACGTCTGTAAAGATCTGTCCTAGAGCCAGGTTGGGTTTAAACTTTGAAAGGTTTATGTTCGATATTATCTTGAATATAATCAATACTTTTAGTTCTGTCTCCCTTGGGAGGCACACTTAGTGGGAGGCGTTTTCGGCCTAGTGCCCTGGACGCCCAGGCGGCCGCTTGTAGCAGCGACCGCTCCAGGGGGGCTTCTCAGTCTTTACGTCCCTTAGGGGGCCAGAGGGCTGAGGGGGTTTTCCGGGAAGCCCCATGAAGAGCGCAGGCTCGGGCCTGCTGATTTTTTTCCACATGTAGGATTTTCAGTTCTGTTTCATATATAAAAGATTTAAAGTAAAAAATTTTGTTTTACGGGTTGTTTTTATTAAATCCCTTGTATTAACTTCACCGTCGTCTCTTGATCCGTCCGTCAGGGCAGCGAAAAAACAAAAGTAAAAAATAACCCACTTCCCGTGATGATATCGAGCTGAAATTTAGCACATAGACTTGAGTCACCTAACAATACATGGTATCAAAATTTCAGATCGATCAAATTTACCGTAATTAAACTAACGCACTTTTAGTTTATCTCTATATAAAATGTATGGTGGCTGTCTGTTTTTGCCGACATCCACGTGTTTGCTGGAGTTCAGTCTAACCATCGGTGACCACACCCCCACCCCCAGTCCCCGTTTTCCAGCAAGGGGAGTTATGTCACGTTCAGTCTGTAAATGTTTGTCGCGCGGTGCATATTATTTTGAATATAATCAATACTTTTAATTCTGTCTCATATATAGGCTAAGTATAAGGGATTTATAGTCAAAAACTTTTTTACCGGGGTTTTTTTTTTAGGTAGGAAATAAATAGATTTTGATCATCATCTTTTCTTGGATAAGCTCCCCTACATGAAACCACATTATACACTCACAATGATGATAAGATTAATAATCGAAGACTTAGTGTGAGTATAGGAAGAGATTTTAGGGGGAAAAGCTAACAGTTCGGGGCATTTGAGCAGCTTTCTGACTTTTATAGTCCACTTTTTTTAAACTCTACCCCCGCCATCCTCTGATTTGACTGAAATGTTCTTGTATTGTATAAGAAAAAACAATGTAAACTAAACAGAAATCGATGCGTCTATTTCCACAATTCTAAGCAAACAATTATGTAAAGTAGCCTATGTAGTCCTACTTTAATTAAATACACATAAATTGTAGTTGATAAATAATTTTAATACATCTTCTTGCATGTTTCTAGCGCTTAACTCCAAATTAATATCAAGAACTTTATTTCAAAAGCTATGGCCACGATGCTAACGGCGAGGCTACAGATGGAAATATGTGTTGCATCATTTAGAGAACGTGTCGGGAAACTATGGCTCGCGAGCCAGATCTGGCTCTATTCTATTGATGGCTGCATCTGGCTCTCAGACAAATGTTAGATTATATTTTTTTTTAAAACAACAACGTTTATTCAAACTACACATTATTTTGCATATAAAAAAGCATAACAATGTTATTTTTTAAAATTCAGATACATAATTATTGTACTTTTAGTGTGAAAATTACATAAAATGTGAACAGTTACTTGAAGTTGTAGTTTTTAACATATCTAAATCTATGGCTCTCAAAGAATTACTTTCCAAAATATGTGGTGTTTATGGCTCTCCCAGGCAAAAAGTTTCCCGATCCCTGATTAAGTAATATTTACATAATTTATAATGATGGGAAATTTGTGAAGAATAAATAATTTGGCTACGAATGTAAAATAAAGTATGAAAAGGGCATTAAAATCAATAAACAGAAGGTTGTTTATGCACTTTGTCACAGTCATCTTATCCTATCCTATCTGTTACATATGCTTACAGCGATTAAGATTATTGCACCCTACGCTTAATATCCATTGTTTATTTCTAGTCTTGGATTTCTGAATTCGTATATATTTAACAATTTTCAAATTCTTTAGTAATAACATCAAGACTGCTGATACTGAATACTAAATTGTATAATTTTCCTCAAAGCAAATCCTAACATTACTTCAAATTAAACATCACCAAGCTGTAATACCATGCACTTGCACCAATTATTAATAAGTCTTAACCTCTAAATCACTGAAAATATGTAGTGAACTTTAACTGAACTATTCCAAAAGAAAAAAATTCGCTTAAAATACCTTTAATATTTTTTTTTCTTATTGCCTGTAACCACTTTTACCGATATTTCAAATTACAAGTGTTCAGCTTTTTTTATTATTACCCTTTATAAAACAAAGCTACGCAGTAAAAGTAGTAAATAACAATACATGAAGTTGTTAAAAGTAAAAATATTACAATTACACTACTGTAACTTACACCCTAAAGAGATTATGGGTAAAATGTGTATGTTTTTCGTACATTTAGCCTGAGAACTCTTCTATAGTTAAAAGCACATAGTTGAACTGTTTAAGAAAATGGCCGCCGTTCATAAAGCTTTATTTACTTGGTTCATATTATTGGTGTTTTTTATACTTTTTGTTCTGAGGGCTGATGGAAAGGTGGAATGTAACTGGTTTCTTATATTTATCCCTATGTGGCTTTTTGATGGAACGGTTATAACTTACATTATTGGTAGGGTCACTATAAATTAGCTTTTTTGAGAAGTTTATTTTTTTCCTCAACTAACTGAACTCAGACTTTACTGTTACTTACTCAGACTAACTGACTGTCAGTGTATCTAATGAAATCTAATGTGTGATGTAAATGTATAAGCATAACTGTGTCTGTATGTAACATGTATAGTAGGGTAAACATTTTGAATCTCGACCGTGACGTCACGGTCATTACCGGCGCCCATCTTTGTTGTTATTGCATGTCCTTAAAAAAACTAACTAAAATTAAAATTCTATAGCTATACCTAACCCAAACCCGAAAAACCTTCAATTTTCCGAAAATTCTATAGTCTATAGCTAAATGGATATACCCAACCCAAACCCTAATAAAACCTTCCATTTTAAAAAATCCTTTTAGAATTTATAGAACTCTGTTTCCAGCAACCGGTAGCATCATGACGTCACGGTCAAGATTCTTCACTTCAGCCCAATAGTAGCATAGTAGTAGTAGGAGCGTCTGTAACAGATCAGATAACTCCCCTTCAGGAATTTTTTGGAATTCTAAAGTTGTCTCCCCTTATCACCCCAGCCCCTGCAATTACTGAGTGATTTATTATGGGTTTGTGTTCTTGCGCTGTTAAAGACAACTACAGCAAGCTCCGGGGAGGGTCTCGGGGAAGGACCCCCCTCCCCATTTTAATTAAATTTACTCAAATTAAGACAATAAAGTAAGGAAATATATAATTTTTAAAAATCAAATTCAAAATGACTGCAAAATGCAAAACTGACAAATTATTGTTGATTGGATCAAAGATGGTGGCCGTAGATGGCTGATGCATTTAGGAAGGACGGTACTGTTGCGGTTACTTGCCCCTTACTATTATTTCCACTGCTGTCTCCCTCCCTTAAAAAATTTTTTTAAACTGTGGTCGGGGTCTAAGGGGACGGGGAACGCCTCCCCATATAATTATAAATAAATAATAAAATAAAAACGGGGTGGGGTTTTCTCTCCCCAAAATAGAAAAAAAAGAAACCGGGCAGGGGGAACGCCTTCACTAATAATTTTTAGATACATATCATGGAATACGAAACTGCGGACATAGGGAGTGATGCAATAAGCCCGCGAATTTGAAGGTTCCCTTTTTTTATTAGTGATTTTCTAAATGGAAGCTGATTTAATTGTTTTACAAATGATATTTTGGAAGGATATAACTTGAAAATTATTTATAAAATTAGTGATAAAAGTGTATTTTTCGTGATTGTCCTCCGTTGCTCAGCCCATTTCATTTTCAGTATTTTCCCTTAGTTGGGACTACCCATCCACCCACCATCTTTGTCACTTGCATAGCAACAAAGATAGCTTCTGGAAGAGACCGGAATACCGAAGAACTAGATGCTATGCAGACTTGATAGGGGTACTGCAATATTGCCCGGGAAGATTTGCTGTACAGCGTTCTTTTGACCAGTAGCGTCGTGGTAGAAAGTTTAGTTAATTTTTGTGTAAAATTTTTCAAAATGAAATGTGAATATTCCAAATGGGAAGGGTTTAGGCTTAGTTTTAGAATTTTTATTTGTGAAGTTAGGGTTAGGTTTATTATAGAATTTTTAATTGTGAATTTATTATTATTAGGGTTACGTTTAGTTTTAGAATTTAGTTGAATTTTCCAAAAGGGAAGGTTTTAGTTTTAGGGTTAGGTTTAGTTGTAGTGATTCATACACAGAAATAGGCCTGTCAACGGGTACCCGGGACCCGGGTACCCGTTGCCGAGCAATTACCCGGGTAGTAAAATGGCGCCAGGGTACCCGTGAAAATGTTACTGCAATATCTTTACCCCCTGTGTTTAAACTGTGGCTCTTCTGTGTTCAAATTTCGGCTCGCAAATAATTTATCAAACTAAAACTTTTCGTTTGCAAAAATTAGATCTACTGTGAATTACGTATCAACATGAAAATGCTTAAAAAGAAATAAGTGTTAAAGGGAAATAAAACATGGTCCCGACAAACTACAAAGTATTTTGATACACTTTTTTTTCCAGAAACATGAAACAAAAATCATTTAAATCAAAAAGGTTTTAGTTCTTTGAATTGTTCCATTAAGGGAAATAGAACACAACGCCACTATAACTACTATGAACTAGGAAGGGCTAGAAATGCCCTTCGCATTGGCTTTGAAATACGACGCTCATCGTTGTTACCGACAGAGCGAGCCAATGCCCCCCCCTACCGACGCACACGTGTCTCCACTCCTGTCCCCACCAAATTTTTTTTTAAATATTTTTTTTTAGTCCCATAACCTCTTTTTATCGAGGTCGTAGAGGATTCTAATGTTACCATTAGAATATTCTCGGGCTTAATAGACACTGGCGGCGCCCATCCCTCTCCAGGTCAGCGGAGGACTTTCTAAGCGTTAGTCATTGCACAACATTTTTATAGTGGCTTTTCGTGGGCTTGAACCCACGCCCCTCAGCTTGTGAGACGAGCGCACTATTGACTTCGCTACCCCACCAAATACTTCTTTATAAAAATTTCAATCGTTGAATGATTTTCACTATAATAACAAGAATAAATGTTGGGGGATGGGTCCATCCACTCAGTATGACACAAAATAGGACACAAGAGCGATAACAAGGAATGGCTAGAAATGACCTTGGCTTTGAAATACGCCGCTCATCTTTGTTACCGATTGAGACGCGCCAATTTCTTTACTGTATTACAAAAATTAATGCTGGGGGATGGGTTTACTAAATAGGGGCAAGTCCCGAAAAGTTTAGTTAATTAAAACAGTTGTCAGCTACAGCTATGAACTAGAAATAACCCGCCATGTCATCATACCATTAGCACCCCCCCCTGCTCAATAACTCACCTTAGCACCCCTCTGCTCATTGTTTTACACCACTGTACTACAGTAGTATTTCAATGTCATCATTTTACAATCGTTGACTCATTACATCAAAATTTGCATTTCCACAATAAACAAAGAGTAAAAGGCTAATGGTAGTAATAGCGGGCTTAAAAATGACGAAACTTTTGAGGCATTTCGAACGGGTAACCCGGGTACCCGTTCAAATTTTGGACGGGTACCTGGGCAGCATTTTTCAACATTATTGACAGCCCTACACAGAAACTATGAGTACCATTTTTTACTCATTTTTTGCTGTTTTTACAAAATTGGCATGTTGCTAAATAAGTTATAAGCTAAAATTTAAGAATCTCCAACCCCCATGCCCAATTTCAAAATCAATAACTGGATTGTTAAAAAACCGAGACATTTGAGAATCTCCATCCCACTCTCCCTTTTTTTTTTGCTCTTTGCATTTTTGATGGTTTTCAAAATCACTGCATTGCTGAAAGCATGGATACATAATTATTGTATTGATGGCGCCCAGAAATAACCTTATTTTTGGCCGGTCCGTCATAACAATAATTTACCAAAGACTGAAGAACTAGTGCTAGTACTAGTAACATTAATACTTTTGAAGGTAGATCAGGCAAAATATATCCGGAAGTATCTGTAGTTTATTTATTTATTTTTTAAAGTGTTCTTTCTGTTTCAAGATTGATAGTTCTTAAATATTTACAATATGACAAATGTACCTCTCAGCTACTTAGTTACTTCAAACTATATGACTATATGTGCCCTGAAGTTGTTGTGCTTACATGTCCTAAAATAATATAATTAAATATTTAAGCTATAACTATAACACTTCCAAGTTACTCTAAAATTGATGTTTCCCACAAAATAAAATTGTGTCTTCTAACCTCGATTTTGATTTAACAATAGCTCAATTATGTAGCCAAGGGGAACATTTTAAAAAATTTGATTTGATTCCTAATTCTTATCTTTCAATGTTATAATCCACAATAAACTGTTCTGAGTCCTAGACCTCCTACTCTTCCTCATTTACTAAAATGATTTACCCATCAGGAATAAAAGTTAGGCTATTTGCTGATGATTGAATGCTCTATAAAACAATAATCAGAACAAGATAGCAAGATTGATTGGATTATGTCTTTCCATCCAGGACATTTTTATGACAATATAATTGATTTTCTTTTTTTCTAACCAAACTAATTCATATGGTAATGTCGTTTTCTTCTTTATATTTCAGTTAACATCATCATGCACTTCAGATCAGCATACAATCCTAATGTAGACAGAAATGATATGACAAAACGTAGAAAATATGTACTTGTTGTCTGCACTTTGCTGAAATTGGTTTTTCAGCTACTACTGTGCTTACGGCTCGAAAATTTTAACATCAGTCTTTATTTTGTGCTTATTCCTTTATGGACATTGTTCATCGCTGGACTTGTTGATAATTTTCTTGTGTTAATAGCTCGTCATCCATACAGGTGACATAGGCCAAGAAGCTACTGCATGGTTCGTACTCAAGCCAACTGAAAAATGCAGTAGACCTTTCAACTTTAAAGTACATTATATAATTTTAATTTCTTGCCTTTGCCCGGCATGGAAAAACAATTTTAAAATGAAGCATTTCAAGTTCAGTGGTCAAAAAAACTTTTCATCTGTTAAAATGATGTGGAGATTTTTTATGTCTTTGATTTTAATGGATATGTGTCTCTAACTGCTAAGAAAAATAATGTTTTTTATTGGATTTGAATATGGCAAAAAAAACCAACAATTATCTCCCCCCATTCCACGAATGTTCTGTTCTGATTCTATTTGAGGAGCAGGCCATTAGCTTATTAAAAAATGTATGTTTCATATTTTCAATTTTCACATAAAATGGTACTTTCAGTTGTTGTAAAGTGTCATCCATATAATATATTATGTATTCAATAAAGAGTGGGGAGGAGTGGGTTGTTGATGTTGAAGATTTTCCTCACAGGGTTTGAAGAGAGGGAAGTCTTTTCAGAAATTACACTTAATTTAGGCTCAAGTTTTGGAATAAAAATTCTGAAATTTAGAAAATCTTTTACTTCTAAACAAGGCAGCTGTCATCTAAAAATTTATCAAATCCATTATTTAAAGAACTTAATCAAAGTAAATTTTAATTTGGAACTAAAATACTTGAATATATATCACCTTAATATTTTTGTCTCTATCTTCATCCTTAGGCCATAATATTGAGCCCTTGCCTTAACTGTATTCCACTTACATGTGAGGTAATTTCTTACAAAATTATTTCATTCCTCTGATCCAAACAATTGAACTACAGAAGAAGAAAAAATTACAATATTTTAAAGTAAAGACAATCTTTATTCTGCTGTATTCAGTAATTATTAATTATATTTTTTGTCTATCATTCTTTTTAGTATAACTTGAAGTATAAGTAAAATGTATTTAAAATTTAGCATAATAAAAAATGAAGGTAGTTAAATTAAAAGATTACGTTCTTAGCATTACTATTTCCAAAATAGTGGCATAGCTAGGGTAAGTGTTGGTTTATAATAAATTGCAACTTAATTGATTTTTTTGTTGTTGTAGAGTTTGATCTTATGTGATTTTGGGATCTGGTGCCCAAAACCGAATTCCGGCAATAAATGGAGTTTAAAAAATTGATTTGTGGGTGTTTGTGCATGCCTATACTGTTAATTGTGCTTGTACATAAGAAATAATTGTATTATCTCTGATGCAAGGAGTTGATCATTATTTTATAAATTACTTCTTTGACACTTTAGTTTTATCAAATGTGATAGCTCTCTATCTCTATTAAGTTGTATTTTGTCCCTTTTTTATATGTTTGAGAGACGTGTATAATATTGTAATACATGTAATTGAATTATTTGAAACCTTTGATTACGTGAGTTCTACCAGGGCCTGGCATAATTAATAATTTGTTAAACATACTGAGTGAGTGAGTCATGGCTCGACAATGCAATTTGTAATATTTTCTGAAATGGATGTAATTAATTTTATACTTTTAATTATGTAATTCATGTATTGTTGCATACTGTATTTTCCTCTTCCCCCCGCCCCCAGAACCATAAAAGTACAAGTTAAATAAAGTCTTGAATTAATCTTTAGCAATTTACGTTTAAATAAATTTAATTTCAAATATCCAATCCACTATTATTACTATTAAGAGAATTACCAGTAGATGAAATTATTATTATTATCAAGTAAATTTTACTTTCTAGTTGACAGAAGTTCAAATAATTTGTGATGCTAACTCTAACTTAATCTTAGTGAACTTGTTTACCCTTATGTTTAAATTTTATGTTAGACGAGCAACAAAGCCCATTCAAGGACGTTCCGCCGTCGTTCGGTGGCATGTTGTACCTCCCCCTCCAACATCCGTCTCGACCGGCCATAAATGCGCATCACATCAAAAATACTATCCATTATAGTTATAATAAATAACCCGTACGAACAAAGATTTAGACTATAAATCTTAAAACGTACCACCAATTTCTGGTTATTTATTATTTTTTTTTTACTTTTTATATATTTGCTTATAAAATTATTAATATTAATTTATTTTGATTTAAAAAATGTTCCTTACTACACTGATATTCGGATAATGGCGAAAATCTCGATATCTGTGTGTTTATAATAATAATCTCTATTTTAGAAATATTTGACTTGGGCCATCGCTTTCCACGTTTAATTCAAACACTACACAATTAGAATTAGAATTTTTAATTAACTACGAAATATGTATCACAACAGAATTTGACAAAATTCACAACTTTATTCACACGTTAAAAAATAAACCCCTTGCAACGTGTGACAATTGTAATGAAACATTTTTTTTACGCATCTATCAAATGAAGAAAGTACCCGTAAAAACAGCCACAGCTCAATTTAATATTAATATGCGTACACAAAAATGTGCGCACCGTAGTTTGACAATAAAATATTTTTGAAAGTGCGCCTCTAGTCTAAAATAAATCCTTGGACTTGGAAAAAAAAATCTCGCCTTGAACTTGAATGTACCCGTAAACTTGTTAAATATGATTGGCTGTGGTAGTGGTAGTCTTTAGGAGTTTGAGGGACCAATCGCTATCGATGACCGCACAGAAAGTTGCCTTTTATTATAATTATATAGAAGAAAATTGAGACAGCTGATATCTGACTGTCCTTCAGTACGAGTAGTAGTAGCAGGTCCAGATTGTACTAAAGTCTAAAGCTAAAAGCCACGTTGACACTAGCATCCGTTGAAGTAATTTTGTATCTAGCTAAGACCAAGAGCCCCAATGTAGGCTAACCAGAGGATATTCTAGAGCGTTGAAACTATGAACTGCCGGTAGAATTTTAAAAGAAAAAATAGGCTGTAGCATTTCAGTTGCCAGTACTAGTACTAGCAGTCTACTTCATATTATTTTTTGTGTAGTGATGCTCAAATTCAAATGAAAGATTAGTTCCGTTCAACAATCAAATGGTGTTTTGAACCTTAGGAAAATGGTAAACTTTGTAATATGAAGACACTATACACCCAAATAAAATTGTGTGATTAAGTGATTAGGGGGGGGGCGGGGAGTGGAATGTGGCAGTTACAGGAACGTTGGTGGGGTGATGTAATAACATTGTGTGAATGGGGGTGTGTGGGAGTGATGTAATAACATTGGGGGGA
>MUZC01004239.1:1448428-1462451 GCA_002072015.1 Radix auricularia | reverse complement strand
GGAAACGTTGGTGGGGTGATGTAATAACATTGGGGGGATGGGGGTGGGAATGGAGGAAATGTTGGTGGGGTGATGTAATAACATTGGGTGAATGGGGGGTGTGGGAGTGATGGAAACGTTGGTGGGGTGATGAAATAACATTGTGTGATTTAGTTTTAGTAAGTGGAAAAGGGGTTGGGGGTAAAATAAAATAGTGGTAAAAAATGGGGTGAGTGACAGAAGCATTGGGGGAGGATAAAAATAATAAAATTGGAAACAACTTTCAACTTTTAAAAACTTATTGAACAGAATTTAATTATATTTTTTAAATTATAATTCAATTACCATGCATATTTCCAAATAGAGTTTTGTTTAATTATTTAAAATGCTGCATTACCATTGCAGCCTCACACCCCATTCACATTTGTAATCATTTTTATTGTAAGCAATACACAAATATAAATTAAGATGTCAGGGCTCAGTAACTCCACACGTCTTTAATTCACTTCATTTATTCAAACAATGCCGCCATTTTTACATTGACGATAATGTCTTTGACTTTGATATCAAAGTTAACCAGAAAGTGTCGGTAAGACTTTTTGTGGCGGAAAACATCATTAACAACAGACAACAGAATGGTCCACCGTATCTTCAGAGTGCCATGACAATTCAAATGATTTAAGATTATGAAGATTAAATTGAAATTTTCCCACAAGTGTGTGTGTGTGAATAATGATAAATACGGAAGAAAAATGAAGTACATGTTAACTGTTTATACAAAATTATTATCTCTCGTGTAACGGTGTTCCTCACTGCAACATTCAATGTACGAAGCTGGCTCAAAAACTAGTTTCAATATTTTAATTTTAGGTCATCACAAGCCAATGATCTCTGAGGACTTGGTCACGTGTCAATGAGGAAATTTACGTTCATATAAAAGTTTGACCAGCGAATAGAAAGTCTAAATATATATTTTTTTTATTCAATAGCTCTGACTAAACTATAATAATCAGAGAGAAGTGTATGTTGAGCTAGATAAGCTGGCGCCACTACTTTGTATATGTAGATCATCAAAAAGGTTTTCGCAAAGATGTGGAGACTAGATGTGAGCAAAGGTGGTGTTAGGAGGCCTGCGAATGCCTCTACTAAGAACTACAATTTGTTTATTTTAGAATCTGAGACTTTTACATGATTCTCGTCTCTAACCTGCCATCGGTAATACTAAACTAAATACCAACAAAATCTTTCTGTGGGGAATTTCTAAAAACTGCAGTCGGTGGGGCCGTAATATTTGGTTGGCTTCATCGGTTCTTTAGCTGTAAATACAATCATATCCACCCCACCTCTATCTCTCTATCTCTCCCTCTCTCTCTCGACGTCTTTTAAGATGTGTTTAACCGCTATCACCTCGCATCATCTTCCTCGCCACCAGCGATGGCAGGAGCACCACCTTCATGATGTGTTCATTCAGATCCCTGAGAAAGTCGATGCACTCCCCAAACGGCTGGATGAGAATGTGCAGCCAGGCGAAGAAGCACGCCAGCGGCCAGGCGAGGAAGATCAGCACAATAAACCAGATGATGCCGAAGATAAGGCATGTCACGTCACCTAATACATAGAGACAAGTCAAGATGTGATACCCCGTGACTCAAACTCTAATCAAGTTTTCATATAATATATATATATATATACAGTTCGTACAAGTACAATCACTACCTTTGATAGGTATATCAATCTGCTACTGCTAGTCTAGCCACAAGGTTCGTACAATCACTACCTTATACAGAAATTTCACAAACCCACTGATTGGAATATCTTTTATTGCCGATGATTTGATAATCCCTACACGATACCATCAGACATGGAGGAGGGGGGGGACACTTTATCAAAATAACACAATTATTCCAACGCACTTCCCCACTGACTACATAAATGAGACCTCCACATACCCCACTCCACTGGCCTCCCCTTTGCCACAAACTGTCACACTTTCATGAACAGTTTCACAACAGAGTTATGAAGAAAAATTGGTCATCCATTACAACTCTCAATTCTGACATTCCCACGCCCCTGAAATTTTCCTACGCCCCTGACATTTTCCCACGCCCCTGACATTTTCCCACGCCATTAACATTTTCCTACGCCGCTGACTTCGTGTGAAATATTCAAATCCACAACCTCCTACCACCTTATCAAACAAACAATCCGCCACGTGCACCACTGACCCCCAGATCCTGATCCTTTGGCCATTCCACGAAGAAAGTAGTGTCGGCTTCAAAATGAAAAAATCACTCCGCCGCAGAGACAGTAAAAAAAAACACTAGGCACACAGCACGGGACGGGTGCAGGCAGGGATGTCGGAGCAAGGAAGAAATAAGATTGACTCTTCAACGACTTCGAAACTGATCGATGTTTCTATGTTGTTACAAAGTCCACTTGCTCCCCGTGGTGTAAGTGAAAGAGCTGTGGAAATAAAAATAGGCCTAAATGAAATTTCATTCTGAAACTGAAAAAGAAACCGAAGCTTTTCGAATGGCAATACTCTTTTGTATAGAAGGAGCGTCTGTAACAGAAAAGATAAACGTGGATGTCCTAACAGGTAATGGTAATATGGGACCGTTCATAAATTACTTCCCGCACCTGGGGTGGGGGAGGCAGGGTCCCCGAGGGGGGGTCACGTCAAAACACGCTACTTTAAATCAAAGTTCCATTTTAAAATAAAGTATGCTTCAAAAAAAAAAGGGGGGTATAAGAAAGTATGACAGTTTGTGACAAAGGGGAGGGGTGTCCGGCCATGTGTGACGTCACGGTGTTTTATATTAAATGTTTTAATTATTTTGTAAATTAAAAACAAATAATTTTTTTTCGAAAGTGTAACGTAATTTAGAAGGGGGGGGTATATCCAAGATTGTGACAGTTTGTGATGGGAGGGGTTAAAAATTGTCAAAAATAGCGTGACGAAATTTATGGACGACCCCTTAAATATTCACATGGATTCACGCGTGTTACGATATTACAGTGTAGCAGTGGCGTAGCATAGGTATGTGCAGCCCAAGGGAAAACCCAATATTGCCGCTTCCCCCCCTTAACAAAAATTTGTTTTAGGCTATAAAGAAACGATAGGTTTTTTTATTATAAAGTAATGGCAAGGACACTACATTTTAATTTAATTTATAATAAAAATAAAAAAAAAGAAAAGCTTCACTTCTTGAATAATATTGAAGTATTCTGTTTTTCCTCATGGCACAACCTTTCATGTACCAGTGTTGTCAGTGATGCCATGCTAAACAGCCAAACTAGATAAAAATTATTAGTCAAACATGGTGTAATTATCACCACAGGCGTCTATAGGGTACAGCAGGGGTGTGGACCGCACCGGGTGACACCATCACAAGGAATGACACAAAAGGGTAAAATTCTCTAAGTTCCCGTTATTTGACAATGACAGACTCATACGAGCTCTATGGGGGAGGTCGTCAGGGGGTGACACCTGTGACACCATGAGCTACAGCACTGGATGGCACCAACCCTAGTAACACTGACAGACTCATACGAGCTCTATGGGGGAGGTCGTCAGGGGGTGACACCTGTGACACCATGAGCTACATCACTGGATGGAACCAACCCTAGTAACACTGACAGACTCATACGAGCTCTATGGGGGAGGTAGTCAGGGGGTGACACATGTGACACCATGAACTACAGCACTGGATGGCACCAACCCTAGTAACACTGACAGACTCATACGAGCTCTATGGGGGAAGTCGTCAGGGGGTGACACCTGTGACACTATAAGCTACAGCACTGGATGGCACCAACCCTAGTAACACTGACAGACTCATACGAGCTTTTTGGGGGAAGTCGTCAGGGGGGTGACACCTGTGACACTATAAGCTACAGCACTGGATGGCACCAACCCTAGTAACACTGACAGACTCATACGAGCTCTATGGGGGAAGTCGTCAGGGGGTGACACCTGTGACACCATGAGCTACATCAATGGATGGCACCAATCCTAGTAACACTGACAGACTCATACGAGCTCTATGGGTGAAGTCGTTAGGGGGTGACACCTGTGACACCATGAACTACAGCACTTGATGGCACCAATTCTAGTAACACTGACAGACTCATACGAGCTCTATGGGGGAAGTCGTCAGGGGGTGACACCTGTGACACCATGAACTACAGCACTGGATGGCACCAACCCTAGTAACACTGACAGACTCATACGAGCTCTATGGGGGAGGTAGTCAGGGGGTGACACCTGTGACACCATGAGCTACAGCACTTGATGGCACCAACCCTAGTAACACTGACAGACTCATACGAGCTCTATGGGGGAAGTCGTCAGGGAGTGACACCTGTGACACCATGAACTACAGCACTGGATGGCACCAACCCTAGTAACACTGACAGACTCATACGAGCTCTATGGGGGAGGTCGTCAGGGGTGACACCTGTGACACCATGAACTACAGCACTGGATGGCACTCTACTAACACCTCATGCCAAAAACTTACATGGATTTCTAAAGTAATCTCATCTTATGAAAAATACAACTTTCTTCTCAAATGCTGTTTTACATAATAATCAATATTAGACACAGGGGCGGATTAAGACTGCACGGGGCCCCGGGCTACAATCAAACGGGGCCCTATCCAGCCAGCGTCCCTTAAGATAAAATGATTGTTAACAGCTAATATAAGACTGTTACTAAATATTAATAGTGGGAAAAAAACGAACACGAAGAAATAACTGTTTGAAGTGTTTGCGGTATGTTACAATTGAGTGTGAAAAGAAAAGTTGTATTTTATTGCTGGGAATCGAACACCACACCGGTTGCATCACACGCCTGTACTCTCTACACACGGCCAGCGGAGCTTGTCTAACATGAAATTTTAAGAATATAAACTATACTTTATACTAAGATCTCTAAGTGAGCCAATTAAATCACGTTTTATCGATTATTAACACTATCAGGTCTGAATCGCGAACAGTTGTATTGTTAATATTTATAAATGTATGTAATATTTTATATTTTCAATGGTTCGTGCAAACATTTGTACACTTTTATTATAAATATAAAAAGTTTGGGGGCCCCTAAACAATCGGGGGCCCCTGGCCTTAGCCCGCTCAGCTCTCCCCCTTAATCCGCCATAGATTGGACACACCCACTTCGATCACTTAAAATTTGCTCTCTCATTTTTTGATTGGAAGGTTCGATTAAAAAGATTTCTTCTCCACATAAAAAGTTAGCAAATGTCTAATCAACTTTTTAGTATTCTATTAGTTTCTCTGTGAGTAGCCTCTACAACGCATTTTAGCACTATACGTGGTAAATAATTTTGGGCATCATTGAATTGATAAAGTACATGTTTCCTACTGTCAAACATAAATTATTAGAAAATAATCCTGAGTCTGTTCATGTGTTGAGCTTTTAGCCCGCTTGTCAGTTTTTCTATAGATGTGAAATGGGTGACGCGGTATATTCACTATTTTGTATCCTGAAGTCTGTTTAATGCCTTGCTTGTAGAAGCAATTAGATACTCCTAACGGTGTATGGACATGGAAAAGAATGAACGCCAACGTTTTAATGTACTAAAATAGAGAGTTCGTTTCAGTTGGAATATCATGTAGACAAATTAGGTTTAATGAACTGTTTGAGCAAAATTTAACATTGAGTTTTTATGTTGTTTTTGCATCTTTCTTGTACTCTTGGTGGTATAACGTGGGGCGGGTGCTTCAAAGCACATTCTAATTTAGAAATGCAACACAAATATAGGTTTTTAGTATAATAATTAAAGATTAGTAATTTAGAAGGCAAAAGAGAGATTTATTTAATGAGAAAATTAGTGAACTGCATATGCAAAACCTCATTAGCGCCCGCCCCAGGTTTTTAGTCATTTAAATTAAATAATTGAACTTATAAGTTGTAATTTATTTTCGTCTTTTTAGTCCACTTATAAAAACGTGTTTTTAAAAAATCTTTTTAAAATCGTGCACTTGATCATGAGTGGCTTCTTTTGGATTTATGTGTGCCACGCCTTAATTCTAATAGATAATTAATTTTGTTCATTATTTTTATGCCATAAAACAAAAGAGATTAAAATTAAGATGTGATGCTTTGGAAGAATAAACAATTTAAGTTCGCAAGCATTTCCCCCCAGAAGTTTACTTATGTCATGTCATGTTCTTACACTATATAAAATTCAGCCCCCAAGTTTTTCAGCTTTGTAGCATTAGTATCAGAAGACTTGTAAGATTCATAATGGAGTTTGTAGTTTTTGGCATTTGAAAAGTTATAGTATTTTAATAGTTTCTTCGTTTCTTTTTATTTGTTATAATGACTTTTTAATATTTTATTTAACTTTATTTGAACGTTTTTTTTCAATTTTATAAGCTAATTAACAACAAGGAACTCTTCGCTACCCCCTCCTAACAATGTTCTACTCAGAGAATTATATTGGCTTATGCTTCAAGTAGATAGGGTGCAGTAATTTTTGCTTTTACAACAGTGGCGGCTGTCAAATTTGAAGAATAAACCAAGTTAACACCACAGCAATATCACGCTTCACACTAATTAAACATCAATAAGGTAACTTTAAATAAAACTGTTACTGAAATATTTGGTAACTTAAAAGTTATTTAATGACATTTTTTTTAACAGTGCTTCTCAAAGTGCCGGTCGATAGGCCATCAGACGCCGGTTGGCGTAAGTTATCAAGACCTGAAAATTAAATCTTATTATAATCCTTAAGTTTGATAACCCACAAGAGAACATATGAAATTTTTACTCTGCATTGTTTTATGTTGACATTAACGCATTTGTGATGTAACCGCAGCTTCACTCGCGGCAGGAGTCTGCGAATTTTTTCTGTTGGTTATCCCCCCCCCCCCCCGAAACTGCAACTGGTGAATTTTACAAGCATGACAAGTTTCTAAAAAAGATCTGAATATGATTATGTGTAGATATTTTAAGTAAAAAAGACACGGAATATCCATTTTTGTAGGGGTGGGGGGAGGAGAATCTACTTGATGCAATTAGAAACGTTTTAACTTTGATAAAATTGTTCCATTGATTTTTGGTCAAACGCCCCTGGCCATTCTAAATATAATGATAAATGTGCCCGTTTAAAATTAGTCAAAGTATTTATTAACTTTATGAATACATCAAATTCTTGACATCGCAATTCGAGAGGAGCACAAAACAACTTTTCTTCTGAGCTCATTTTTTAATTTTAAATGTCACAGAAGGGATAATTGATACAGTCAAGTCATGTGGAATAAGATTATTGTAACTCGTGTCAGTATAAATGAAAGTAGGGTGGATTTTGATGTCTTAGTATAGTACGTAGGTAAGAAATCTACATAATTGTCAAATTTAACAAATGCATTTTCTGGAAGGAACCGGTTCAATAGTGGGCATATGTTCCAAGCGTACACGTACACGTGACGTATTTTAATACATCTAGTGGATTGTAGTGGATGTTATATGTCCCCAATGAGTTTGCATTACCACCAAGAATTCCCTTTTGACCCCAGACGAGGTAATTTACCCCTGTTCGCCGACCTCTTTCTTAGGGATGTCCGTCAGTCGATGATGGACGGCCCCTATGACAATGGAGGAATGAGACTGCAATCAAACAGGTAGAATGAAAACAAAAGACCTGACGGGGCTATAGGTAATTTGCAAAGAGACACAGCAATGCGACGTATCTATATACAAGTAGTCTTCTTTGGCGAACAGACAAAACATAAAAATTGGTCTTATTTTATTATAAAAAACTTTGCTAGAATTATTATAATATTTGAAAATGTGTGTTAATGAAATAATTTATTCGTAATGTACGGCGTGTTCTAAGAATACGCTACAAATACATGTAGAATCTATGCCTTATGAGAACAATTAATTCCAAAATATAGACTGGGAATGCTACCAGAAAAAAACAAAGCATACCAAGAAAATGCCATAATTTACCTTTAAATTCTGTCAGAAAAATCTTCCTAATCACTAGACAGACTACAGTTGCCTGACGACAGTAGCCGCACACTATTTGATGTTAGATTGTTTATTTTAAGCGCTCCACTGTGCACCAATATTTTAAGTTGATTAGAAGAATGATGCGCAAAAATACTAACAGCTTGCATGCATGATTCAGACATTAAGACATACATCATACATAGTTCAAACATTGAGACATGCAACAATACTTGACTCAAACGGTGAAACAATTTTTGACACTTGTTTACAATGCTCATCAGACAGTGACCGACAACTGCGTCATAACAAAATAATTTTAGAACAAACAGGCAATGGACTAGATTAAGCTCAGAGAAAGGGATGCGTTATGATGGACAAGAAATTCGAACTGTAAAGAAGCTTCCCTGGGTGAGACCACTCTTCACTAGGTGAGACCACTCTTCACTAGGTGAGACCACCCTTCACTGGGTGAGACCACCCTTCACTAGGTGAGACCACCCTTCACTGGGTGAGACGACCTTTAACTAGTTGAGACCACCCTTCACTAGGTGAGACCACCCTTCACTAGGTGAGACCACCCTTCACTAGGTGAGACCACCTTTCACTAGGTGAGACCATGCTTCACAAGGTGAGACCACCCTTCACTGGGTGAGACCACCTTTCACTAGGTGAGACTACCATTCAATAGGTGAGACCACCCTTAACTAGGTGAGACCACCCTTCACTAGGTGAGACCACCCTAGGTGAGACCACCCTTAACTAGGTGAGACCACCCTTCACTAGGTGAGACCACCCTTCACTGGGTGAGACCACCCTTCACTAGGTGAGACCACCCTTCACTGGGTGAGACCACCCTTCACTAGGTGAGACCACCCTTCACTAGGTGAGACCACCTTTCACTAGGTGAGACCATGCTTCACAAGGTGAGACCACCCTTCACTAGGTAAGGCCACCCTTCACTAGGTGAGACCACCCTTCACTAGGTAATTCCACCCTTCACTAGGTGAGACCACCTTTCACTAGGTGAGACCACCATTCACTAAGTGAGACCACCCTTCACTGGGTAAGGCCACCCTTCACTAGGTGAGACCACCCTTTACTAGGTAAGATCACCTTTCACTAGGTGAGACCACCATTCACTAAGTGAGACCACCCTTCACTAGGTGAGACCACCCTTCACTGGGTGAGAGCACCCTTTACTAGGTAAGACCACCTTTTACTAGGTGAGACCACCATTCACTAAGTGAGACCACCCTTCACTAGGTGAGAGCACCCTTTACTAGGTAAGACCACACTTCACTAGGTGAGACCACCCTTCACTAGGTAAGGCCACACTTCACTAGGTGAGACCACCTTTCACTAGGTTAGGCCACACTTCACTAGGTAAGGCCACACTTCACTAGGTAAGGCCACACTTCACTAGGTTAGGCCACACTTCACTAGATGAGAGCACCCTTCACTAGGTAAGGCCACACTTCACTAGGTGAGAGCACCCTTCACTAGGTAAGGCCACACTTCACTAGGTAAGGCCACACTTCACTAGGTTAGGCCACACTTCACTAGGTAAGGCCACACTTCACTAGGTAAGGCCACACTTCACTAGGTAAGGCCACACTTCACTAGGTAAGGCCACACTTCACTATTAAACTGAATGGAAGTGACGGTAATGGGTGATGCGCGCTCGGTTTGCGTATGGAGAGTCACGGGTTCAAATCTCGATTTATTCCCTGGGTTCAGGGTGGCCCTGAGTCCAACCAGCTCCTAATGGGTACCTGGACCAAGGGTGGCCCTGAGTCCAACCAGCTCCTAATGGGTACCTGGACCAAGGGTGGCCCTGAGTCCAACCAGCTCATAATGGGTACCTGGACCAAGGGTGGCTCTGAGTCCAACCAGCTCCTAATGGGTACCTGGACCAAGGGTGACCCCGAGTCCAACCAGCTCCTAATGGGTACCTGGACCAAGGGTGACCCCAAGTCCAACCAGCTCCTAATGGGTACCTGGACCAAGGGTGACCCTGAGTCCAACCAGCTCCTAATGGGTACCTGGACCAAGGGTGGCCCTGAGTCCAACCAGCTCCTAATGGGTACCTGACACTAGTTAGGGAAACAAAGGGGCTGGGCATTGTGCAAATAATTCTCCTATTAGTTGTGGCTCGTGAACGCTGTCACGCCAACAGACCGGCATGGTGTGTGGATTCTTATCAGAGCGTAGGACGCAACTATCTTGACATCGACTACCCTGACGTTCATAAAACCATTTAAATCCGTTTATTTGTCATTATTATTAAAGTTTACTTCTTTCTCCAATATCATATGACGGCGTTCGCGATGTTTGTGTGAAGAGGAAAATGCGAAGGTCGCAAGAGCTATTCATCGAAAGTATCAGGAACCGTAGAGCAGGAGGAAAAAGACATAGGAGGAATCTAGCATCATTCATTCATAAACTAGCATGAAATTGTTTTACATTATGATTCGCAGTTAATTGCTAAGACCTCCAGATGTAACTCTCGTTAGCAACAAACAAACAAAAATTGGACTTTCAATAGGGATTTCTTTTGTTTATTTGTAAAAAAAGATTTGTATTTTTAAAAAAAGTTAAATAACAAAATGGAAGAATATAAGAATTGCAAGCAACCAAATCCTAAGTCGGATTAAGCTGCAGGAATTGATTGTAAAAAATACATACAAAATAAATCATGGGAATGACTGCAGTCTTAAACATGTATACCAGAAGCTGTAAACTCATCAAAGTACTATTCAAACTCAAAAAACGTCATTTAAATTTAAAAGCCAACCCTAAAAAATAAAATGTAAATAATTTCTTTTACAAATACTTAAGGGCTTTATGAGGTAAAGACTTTTTAAAAAAAAATTAGCCAAAATGGATTTTTCTCCAGACATTTGTTAAGTCATTAAAAAGCAGAGTCATTCACTTTATTGGTTCCATCAAGCAGGCTTGTTAAAAAAATATAACTAATGTAGTCCAAACATCCCAGATAAATAATGAGACCAATCAGGAGGTTTGTTTGTCTATAAATTAAGTCTTGTGTGTGTGTGTGTACAGTAAAACATGAACCAAGGATTCCTCCGAAGAGAAATAATACAAATTGCATCTTGCATTAAAATGTTTCTATGTGTTAACAATTGTAATTAACTTTTAATAGTTTAATTTGGGTTGACATACCTTAAGAACTTAAATGTGCAGGAATTTAAAATTTAAATGTAACCTATGCTCCCCTTAAGGTTCGTTGGTCTGTGTGCAAAGTTCAGCAGCATTTTTTATTTGTTTGCAATATGTTATCAAATTTACTGCGCAGTAATTCTAGACTGTTGCGAGGCATCTGTCAGATTTCTGCGTGGCCGCGCAGCTGAAAGGGAACATTAAATGTAACCCAATTCATTAAAGTGATTATATAAGTCACAGATTTTTATCTATTGGAGTTAATATATTATATGAAAAAAAATTACCTTCCTCTAACCCCTCTAGTTATAGATAAGATTATATTTACATATATAAATTAGGGCTGCGGAAATTATCGATTAATTTCTCGATTAATCTGTAAAAAATTTTATCGATTAAAATTATTTTAATCGATATAATAGCAAATAGTATAAAAATTAAAAAGACAATATTTTGAAAACAATTTTGTCGATTTATCAAAAAATAATTCATTATTAATAATAGTTTTCCCTCTGTTCAAACTTCTCCATTAAAAAAAAAAGATTTTCAAAGTGTAAACTTTAAAATAAGCAGTTTCTATTAGAAAAAATGATATTTAAAAAAATAAACATTGTTTTTACTTGACAATAACAATATTTAAGTTTATAGACATAAATAGAACTACTTATATTTATCTCCTAAAAATACTATATTTTTTATATTAAAAACTTAAGTTATGGACATTTTATGAAATTTTCAGTTTAATGACGCCATACCTCATACTTTCAGCTTTTATCAAAATTATCGATTAATTATTCGGTAATTTTTCAAAAGTTAGCGATTAAATTAAAATTAATCGATAACAGCCCTAACATAAATTATAATCTAGATATTGGGTAAGTTAGAAATGAAAAAACAAATTTTCTTCTTCTCCCAACTTAGTATTACTAGCCTAGTATCAATTAAATTTTATCTGGTGATCAATTGTACAGGTTGAAAAATAACCCCAAGTATATTATGATTTAATGATTGATCTCAATGAATACTGATATAAGAAAATACAGTTTTAAGATTCATTTATATTTGTGAATCTGTGAGTGTGTTGAGAGTAGGTGGTTGGGTATAGCTTAGTAGAAGTAATCAATTTAATTCACAAATATCAGCACATTATGAGGAGTGTTAATCTTCCGTATAACACAGCCCCACAAAATAACTTTTCATTAATGACCCTGAGGTAAAGAGAATTAAGTTATTTTATGAAATTTTAACATTATTTATAACATTACTCACATATTATTAATTAATATTAACTTAAAAAAAGCTAGTACTGTTACTGTATTTAAATTGATTCAATTTCCTTCAAATAAAATTATAACATTACTTACTTATTATAGTTTATTCTTAACTTTAAAAGAAAGCTGATGCTGTTGACGTATTTAAATTATCCAAAGAATAAAATATAACAATTATAACTGAGATTTGACAATTAACCATATTGACTTGTTCTGACATATGTTAATCTAATAAACTTGTCCTGTTACATACTAACTTGTTCTGATATATATATTAATCAAATAAACTTGTTCTGATATATATTAATCTAATAAACTTGTACTGATATATATATTAATATAATCTGTCATTTGTTTATCATACACGTATGCTAACAACATTTATATTTATAAATAAGCACTCTGAAATCAATTAACCAAATAATTGGAATAACACAAATAAAAGACTTTTTTTTTCAGTAAATGTTATATTAAATTTTCTTGCAATGTCAAATGATTATGAAACAGCTTCAACAAGACAATTTATTTAGTTAAAAGATATATCCTGATATAAAAAAAGACAATTCTATTTAAATCAAGGTAACAGTGCATATATGAGTAAACAAAAATTATCCTCTAGATGCACAGATAATTCATTATACATTTAGAAGAAGGCATGGATAGTACATTAAAATAATTTTTATTTAAAATTACAAGAAGTTACATACATTGAATTACACAAATTCGCCTTAAAAAACCTGACTACAGTAAGCTTTCTGAAAAAAGGTGTTTGTAAACAGGAACCTCATGTGATAGAATTTTAATTCAATTTTACTTGACATTGATGGCTAGAGATTCCCAATAACAAGGGAAAAAAGAAGTGGCAATGTGCAGATAATTTTAAGATAATTCGCAGTTCATATGAATCAATAAGTTATTGGATATGATACATTAACTAAGAATATTTGATACAGTTATGCTTTAATTTATATTTTTTAAAATATATTCATTTCAATACTGTAAAAAATAATTTTTTGAAATTGTTTGTTTAAATGATAATACAAATAAAGTTCTATAACTATAAGATATCTTAGTTGTATTGTATACCGTAACTATACAACTACATGTTAAAATTAAATACTGCAGATGTTCTTCCATACATTTGGCTGTGTCAATAAGCTAAATTAAAAAGCTTTACCAAACTTAATCTTCAACATGATTTGTAGATATTTAGCAGGATTTTTAAAAACATTTCATCATAACAAAAAGGAAACAAATAAAGCTTAGTTTTATCATTTGAACACAGATCTACATCCGTAACTCCATTGTAAAAGGTGAATTATGCATGGGTAAAACATGTGTCAAACAAAATTATTATTAAAATTTGTATTTAGAAATGCATTGCTAGCATTAATAAACATTGAAAACATTGTCATATCTGAGTGTGTATTACCCTCTCCATGGTAATGAGTATGAGGCACGACCAAACAGAAAGACTGGATTCATTACTACACTCTGTAAAAATCTGTTATTAAAGATTTTTTTATTTCTCATTAAGTCAATTTCTGATAAAGCTTGTTTATAAATATTTTTCTTTCTCTCTCTTTTTTTTTTTTTTTATATATTTTTT
>MUZC01004239.1:1420428-1435800 GCA_002072015.1 Radix auricularia | reverse complement strand
GGGGGCGGGGATTATTATAAATTTTTATTTGAGAATGTTTTCTAGGCTGGGCAATTTTATAAATAACATAATACATACAGGATTTTAATTAATTTCAATAAAATATTAAAGATAAGGGCTGAATAACATTGAATATTATGAGTCCTACAATTAATATTTTGGGGGAAGGGGTTAAATAAATTAAATATGAGACTCCTTAGGGTAGGATGACCTGGAGCTGATGGCTCTATTTATTTAAGCATGCAATACTTATTTAAAAGCTTTTTATTTGTCAATTAATTTCCTAGAAATTAATCTATGGTCTGAAATGACTCCAGGAAAAAGTTGTTGACATTTCTTGCCACATATTTAGCCCCTGGCATGCAATAAATTTGCTACATCTACCACAAATAAATGTACAGAGTCAAAGTGAATGAGCCCTGCTCATCTCAAAATATCTTGAAGGTGCTGCTGCCTCTTCCCATGTCTGGTCATATATGTAGTATACCCATTTGCTACTAAGCCACAGATAAATATACACTGAGCTGTGTCTACACAGCTATATGTCTGAGCAGCTCAATTTATCATTATCTAACACTTAGTGTTAGTCTGTAATCTTGTTCTCTCTCATATTGATTACTTCTTTCAGGTTCACCAGACAATACCAAGATCAAAATTCAGCAGCGAAGCTAGTTCTTCAGGCAAAACAATACCTAATCACTTTGCTACTTCATTCACTTCATTAGCTCCCTCTACAAGCACGCATTGATTACAAACTGTTTGTTCTCTGCCACAACTCCTTTTCTGACTCATGTCCTTCCTATCTTGCTGAACTTCTCTCTGTCTACTGATCCACTCATCAGCTACAGCCATCAGCAGACACATGTATTCTCTCTGTTCCCAAAATGTGCACTTAAAAATTTGGTGAGAAGTCTTTCTCTACCATTACACATAGGTAAAATTCCTACAACTAATGCCTGCACTAAAAACACATTTTTTTTTCAAACATTAGTTTCCAAATTAACAATTAAACATTTCTCTGGCTGATAAACCTAGCTTATGTGCACCATCATGTAATAATAATTTTTTTAAAAATTAGGATATGAATGTTTTAAATTGAATGCATGTATAAATATAAGTATAACTATTTTTATGTAAAGTGCTGTGAATCCAACTGCTTGCTGGAATACTAATAATAATAAATAATAGTCTTTACTTCACTTATATTAGATTATTGTCATAGGCTCCTCAGTTGTCATTTGATTAAAATCTTAAAAAGATTAGTAACCACTATTCTTAAAATTCCAACTAAGTACCAGCAGTTTGGTAGTAGAATTTATTAATAATTTATGACATTGCATAATAAGTTGAATGCCATGTTATGTAAGTTAAAAGGAAAAAGTCATCACATACTGATACTGTTACCATTCTTATTGGACTATTAAAAAAGAATAACGGTTCAAATAAAAAATTTAATAGCCTTGCTGGACCAAGTCTACTAAGCCTAAGCTAGGTATAATTCAAACTTATACTTATATATAGAGTTACCTCTAAAATGATTTAAGCTACACTCTAATTTTACTAAAACTAAATTTAATAAGAACAACAATTGACAACATCAAACATTAACATTATCATCATGACTCATGAATCATTGGACAACATCAACATTCTAAACTTTTGGCTAGCCAATGTTGTGGTAGATTATAGGCCTACATTGCATTCTATTAAACCATTGTGTCGGTAATCCTGCAGTTTCTACACGTATATCATTATTTTACATCAAAATTTAATTTTCTCGTGAGAACTTACGTTTTTAATTTATTAAATGCATTAATATATGTTGTAGTTTAGACATTAGAGCACTAATTTTTAAGTCTTATTCATTTCTAAGGCTTTTTTTTCAGCCCTAGGGAGTAGGATACATCCACTTTGTTTTTCTAACACCCTTCTTGCCAGGTTGTCATAGTAAAATGCCAAACGAAATTTTCTCACTTAAAACCAAATAAAATTAGAATCAAACATCTAGTAAAAAAAATGACATTGTCTTTAAAATATGTATTTATCTTATAAGAAAATTAAAATAGATAAATAATACTTTTTAAAAAAACATCTTCAGTCAGTAAATTTATGTTAACAATGGTCGTTCCAGATAAAAAATATCTGGCAAGAAGGGTGCTAGATAAACAAAATGGCTGTATCGTGACCAGAAAATGTATCTTAGACTTAGAGAGCTGAAAAATGCCTTAGAAATTAATAAGATTTACAAATTAACATTGTAATAGCTAAAATACCACATATTAATTCAAAAATATAATAATGCATTAAATAAATTAAAAACATAAGTTGTCAAGAGAACATTAAATTTCACTGTGAAATAATATGTCTAAAAACTGCAGGATTACCCATTAATATGTCATACTTGTCTACTGAAAACTGATAACACCATACTGTTCAAATTAAATTGTCATTATTATGGTAATCCTACAGTTTTGGCATAACAAGTATGTATGTGGTATTATCAGCAAACCCCTAAGATTTAATCAACGTATCAGCGTTTTTGGCTGTTTAAAAAAACAACATGGACGCAAGCAGGATTTGATCCCCCTAGTCCTAGTCTCCTAGTTAGCAGTCTTACGTAACCTGTATTTGTGTAGCAAAGCTCATGTCAGAATGTGAGTTTTCAAAAGTATAACTGTTTGTCATCAAATGTACACCATTGAAGTTTTTTTTTAACCTTTAAAATTCATTAATCAGCTTACTGCTTACATTTACACAATTAACATAGTTAACAAAAAAACATAGTCATAATAATGAAATTGGATTGTGAGAACTATTGTTTATTAATTTAATAAATTTATTGTTAATTAGCATAATTAAAATACAGCATATATTTTACGACCAGTCTTAGCAGCAGACAACTCAACGGGGTGTTGCTAGTGTTAAGTTAAGACATGTCATGTCGTAGGACTAGCAAAGTCTCATCGAGTTGTCTGCCGTTACTTTGTCGTAGCAGCAGACACTTCGAAAGTAAAAACATTATATTTATATAGATGTAAACAAGAAGGGAATTAATAGCATAACTTACGCCTTTTTCTTTCCTGACATTATATTTATAGAGTTTATACTTCAGAATGCATTATTTAATTAGAATGTAGTACTTTAAACAATGGCATTTTAAAAACTAAATTTCGAATAGAATCGGGACCTGCCCCCTTGTCAACGGAATCATGAAATGCGGAAATAAAGGTTAGACTACTTGTCGGGAATTGCAACAAATAACCCAAATACATATGGATTAAAAAACAACAACACTTTTCTTATTACGTATGGAAGAACAATTACGGTACATACAAATTCTCGTTCTTCCCGCCTGTAATTCAGGAGTGGAATAAATTTCCAGATCAAACCATGAAAACCAAAACCCTACTTAAATTGAAAACTCCAATAAAAATTAAATAATTAACGCAACACTCCTACTCCTATGTGTTTGTAATTTCTATCACAGGAAAGCAATTTTTAGTTTTAAATAGTAATAATATCCATACATTTCTCGGTATCGTGGACACATATAAACATACCATAGGTTGAAACATTTTTAAAGTTTAGAAGTTTAGAAGTTTTAATTTATAGATCAAACTTAAACAAATATGTAACAATGAACAACTAAAAAAGCAAAGTTAAGGTTCAATGAGAATATTCAATGGAATTTAAGATTGGACAAGGCCTAAGTCAGGGAGACTCAGTGTCTTGCATTATTTTTAATCTAACATTAGAGAGAGTTATTAGAAGCATAAATAGAGACACTCAAGGAATAATACTCGATACTTCCAGAGGGAAACTCAAGAATCAAAAGGTAATGACACTCTGTATAACCTACCCATCCAGTATCTCGCATATGTTGATGATATAAAAATATTTGAGGAGGAACTTGAGGATCTTCAACAAGTTCTTTATCTAGAGTTTCAACTGCAGTAAAGGCATGTTCTTGAAATATTAAATATTCATTCCAAATTTCTACATTTAAAACTCTAACGAAAATGCATGAACCATGGTTAAGTGTAAGGCAAAAAATGCTCTCCGCGTCAAAGGAGCGTTGGTAATAGATAATATACAATGTAAGAATTGACATAAAGGTCCAATTTGGAAAAAGAAATTCTCTAGAGAAGACTTTAGAAAATATCATGCTAATTTCTAAATACAATTTTAGGCTTAAAAAGTATGATAATGATACCGATAAAAAGTAGTAGAAATATTTATATCCATAACAAAGACAAAGATGAGCTACTTGCTGTAAGATGCACCAAAGATGTATACATTACCCAATGGTAACTTAAGTTATCATATTTTGAATTGAGTTGATAAAAAAATATATAAATAAATTCTGGTTTTAAAAAAATAGAATTAATTTCGAAACAAACGACCTTGGGTGTACAGTAAGTTTCAGTAAGTATTGTGTTTGTTTGTTTTGTTAGTTTATATTAAATAACATAATGTGACTGTCATGTCAGATATAATACTTAAGAGAAAGAGAGTGCACAGAACCATACAAAATTAATAACTTAACTGTGATCAGTCCCATGCCCATTGCATTATGATTATGATATCTGCAGAAGATTTTTTTTAGAAAAGGGATCATTGTGCCTTCTTGTCACCCAGGTGCAACAGGAACGGACAAAAGTTGGAAAATATACTGGGATTATATTGGCATTAGATTCGATTCTACAGTTTATGAATTACATACATTATTAGTAGCATCCTAAAGATAATCCAGTAGCCCCATCAAACCATTACAATCGCCGGTACGATAAACTGTTCATATTTATATAATCTCACAAGTCATAATTAATTAATTTGCATCCTTTCCGGTATCTTTTCGTCTGCGGGTATTTTGCGGGTCCTCCTTTATTTATTTATTTTACTAAAGTTTATTTAATTTCAAACGTGTAGTAAAATAAATTTATTATTTTTTCTGCTATAGTTTGTCACATGCAATTCATAACATAGCAATGATAGATTTCAAAGTTTGTAGGTCCGTTTTGTGTAGATCTGGAACTGTTAAAATTGTTTTGTGTCCATCAGTTAAGAATTTATATTTGATGTTTATGTCAATTACTTCCGGTACTATTTATCATCAAAGAAAAATTTATGCAGATTTCTTAACCAATGAATTAGACATGAAATTAGGACATTTTTATGTGGAAGTGACTTCGAAATGAAATGACGTTTAAGTTGATGTATTTTCAAAGTTTAAGTAATTTTATCTTACGCAACGCTTTTAGTTTCAGATAAATAAGAACAAGGATAATACAGTAAGTAAGTAAGTTAATTAAGCAACACTGACTGATCGATAGATTACACTGTCACTGAGTTGACTGAGTCTGAACTCTGAGTCACTGAACACTGGCAACGGTCTTATTTTAATAAAAATTTAAAGTTCTCATTTTTTATTTAAAAAATTTACTTTTTACTCTACTAGTACTAGTAATTACTTAATTACTACTACTACTACTATTACTACTACTTACTAGTACTAAGACTAGTAATAGTAATCTTTAGACTCCATGAAAATGAATATGAACTCCATGATCATGGTATAGAGTCTTAGTAGTTGACAATGTCGTAGTGTAGATTATGATTCTTATACTTATACTGGTTATACTAAGTAATACTAATCTAATAGTAATAGTCTAATAGTAATAGGGTAAATTATCGTTTAGCGGATCCGGCCGCCATCTTTGTTTATATTTTATATGCAAACTTCTGAAGCACTACAACTAAACCGACTCAGACTAAACCTAACCTAACCCTAAATTCAAAATTCTTTATTACCTTCCATTTTGGAAACATTCACTTATAAAAATGTTAAAACTAAACTAATTTCTCTTAAATTGGGCGGTGTATAGAGTTTCCGACCTAGCAATATTACCGTCCTCGACGCGGCCACCATCTTGGATCCGTACAACAATAATTAGCCAGTAATAGTATAAGTATATAAATATAGTATTAATAGTAATAGTCAATAGTTCTTGATAATGATTTCTTGTAATAAGAACAAACTAAAACTAAGTAACTTAGACAATTGACTACAAATTGTAACAAATACTTAAGAAGTCTCATACTAATACTTTAAAAGGGTGGCTTACTCTTAACTTTTAATGCTTGTAAGTTTAGTAACTTGTAATTAAACTAGGCTAATACTAATATTGAAGTGTCTGCTGCTACGACAGAGTAACGGCAGACAAGCTGGCGGGATTTTGCTGGTGCTACGACATGTAACGCCAGCAACATCCCCCTGGATCGTATGCTGTTACGACATGTCGTAAACAATTTGCTGCATTTCAATTAGGCCCATACTAATACTTATACTTTAATACTAAACTATAGTTCTCATAATAAAATATCATGATTACTAGGTAAGCCTATCAATGAATTTTAAAGTTTAAAAAAAAATCTAGATTGATCCATTAAATGAAAAAAAAAAAAAAATTGTAGTTACACAACAGCTTCGCTAGACGAAGTGATATTTGGGTTAGTTTGGAAACATATGACTATGACACTATTGATAGCGGGATTGAATCCCTCTGCCATCAAGATTAAAAAAAAAAAAATCATTTATTATTATTATTTTTTAAAAAAATCCCAATGAGTGTGCTGATAATTTTTGTTATGATTCTGAAAAGCAGATAAGTTGATTAAATCTTAGGGGTCTACCGATATTCATTTTTGCCAAAACGAAGTTTCTGATACTTATAATTATACTGATACTGATATGTTTACAAGTTCTAGATCATGACCTACATAGATGATAAACGTTAAGACATATGAATAATTATGACTCACAACAAACTTCGGCTTTGACTTACAATAATAATTGTTAATTTTAACCAATAGTTAAATAAATTTTGCATACAGCCAACCTTTATGAATGAAACAACGAGAACAAAGCAATACGGCAATAGAGTGAAAATGAGGTTGAAGGATGAATGGAATGGTTTCCAGTGACAAGTCTGCACACGGTACATTTTATTATTCCACACAAAACAAATTATTTTATATTCTTGCGATTGTGCGCAGATCGTTTCTTGGTGATTTTCATTTACGGTATGCTAAATTTTAATACTTGGCATCGGCATCACTTACACTAGTATAGCATAGTATAGCAAAATCGGCCGACATATTTATAATCGGTAGACCAATATTAAATCTATTTAAATAGTTTATTTAAATAAATTTAGATTTTAGAATTAATAATAATTAATATACACACAAATAAGCCCGGATCTATTAATTTCGTATTATAATATCTATGCGTATACAATAGAAAGAAGAGTTTGTTAAGATATTATAGCGACTTAATTCTTTCCGAGTGTCTACTGCAAAGAGTGACTAAGACTAGTCGTAGCGCTAGCAACACCCCGTCGAGTCGTCTGCTGTTACGTCAATCGTAACTCTAGCAACATCCCGGCGGATCATCTGCTGTTATAACATGTCGTAGCACTAGTTTTCTGACTAGCGCTACGACGTGTCGTAACGTTAGCAACATCCCGCGGGATCGTCTGCTGCTACGACAAACTTGTCATAACGCTAGCAACATCCTACTAATATACTAATACTAGCAGTACTAGGAAGGCATAACTGACTAAACTTTACTGTACGCTTAGCAAACGAAACTCAGTTAAAACAGTAAGTCACCACACTCCTCTAGTCTCTAGTAGTAACACTAGTTACTATTAGTACTAAAAGTATAGTGGTATAGTACTATGTTTCACTAGTAATTAATATTATTATCATTAACAGAAAATGTACCTTGTCCAAAAACCAGACATTTTTAAGAAAGTCTGGCACAGCACCGGGGAGCTCATTTGGAGCACCTATTGGAGCCCTAGTGAAACAAAGAGTTTTTGTTGTACAGACTTGAAACTTTAGAGATGTCTGCTACACAGGCTTGACCTAATGTAGCTCAAGTTTTGTGTCGACCTAAATAAAATTGTGGAAGTTATTCATTTTTTGGTGATGACCGTTTTTTTGTTGTCACCCTGTACTATTGATTCCCCACTCAAGTGACTAAACTAAAGTAAAGAATACTCAACTTTCAATTCAAATATTAGCTAGCCGCTAGGCCGGGGTTGGGAAACCATAGCTTGCAGCCAGATGTGGCTCTATTTATGGCTGCATGTGGCTCTCAGATAAATGTTTCTTTATTAAAAAAAAACACCAAAAACTCTATTATTCAGACTCCTTTGATCTACATATTTATTGCATATTTTAAAAAAAAAATTATAAAAATAGATTGCACTTTATAATGACTGAAAGCTTTTACATCCATAAAGTAGTCAAAATGAAAGCAGCGTTTATCAGACCTTTCCTTTTTTGTTCTTTTCAGCTTTTTTCAATTTGTTGGTATATTGATTATTTTTTTTTACAGATAATCCTAACTATCACACAATGGGTCAAGCTGGATCCAAACAAGAGATGTTTTGGGAGGCCTGTGGTTTCGGTCGGGCCCATTTAGTTCAAAAATTCATTGAACATGGCATAGATGTAAATTGGGTGTCATCTATTGTGAGTATCAATATAAGGCTTCTTTTTTTTTCTTTAGCTCATTAAAAAATTTGTGAGAGTTTTGGTTTTAAGGCATTATTAATTTTATTTTAAAATAGTAAAGAATTTGTGTGCATTTTTTTATGAATAAATTTCAAATGTAATATAATATAATATAAAAAATAAATAGTACAATAATGAAATACATGCTATAATAGAGTATTAGAAATAATTGAAAAGTTTCTTGCCTAAAACTTTGACTTAAATATATATTTGGTGAGCAGAGTTTGTTTTGCTCCCTTCATATTGTTTTCTTTATCACAGTGTCACGGATGTAGCCCTAATTGTCAATAATATTGTTTTCTTTATCACAGTTCATGGATGTAGCCCTAATTGTCAATAATATTGTTTTCTTTATCACGGCACAGATGTGGCCCTATTTGTCAATAATATTGTTTTCTTTATCACAGCACAGATGTAGCCCTAATTGTCAATATTTTTTTCTTTATCACAGTGACACAGATGTAGCTCTAATTGTCAATATTTTTTTCTTTATCACAGCACGGATGTAGCCCTATTCACGTGGCATCTCAGGGTAAAGCTGATGTTGTTCAACTCCTCATTGATGCAGGCTGTGATCTCACGGTTGTTGATTCAGTAAGAATATTCTTTTTATTTCAAACATACTTGAAAACACATTAGCAGGTTTTCCATACTTTCAGATTTAGGTTTCCACCCAAAAAATGATTTGTGTCAAGATATTATATCTGTTTTTTTAGATTTCCACCCAAAACGTGAATTAAGTTAAGAATTTGTTATTGTCTGTCTACAGAGAGGAAACACAGCTGTACATCATGCTGCCATGCAAGGTCATGCTGACATTATTCAAATGTTGGCAGATGCAGGTGCAGATATAAATTCTCAGGATAAGGTGAATAAGTTACTTTGAAAAAATTTTGGCACTAACTATTGTTTTCATTTACATATATTTAATAGGGCTGTTATCGGTTAAATTAAATTTAATAGTTAACTTTTGAAAATTTACCGATTAATAAATCGATAATTTTGTTAAAGCTAGAAATAAAGATGTATGACGTCATTAAACTGAAAATTTCAAGGGAAGTAATAAAAACAGGCAATTGATATTTTTATTAAGTTATTTTAAAAACATTGTTAACAATGACAATAAGTTAAATAACGTAATTAAGTTTAGGCACTTGAATGAAAATTTCTAATTAATTTTAAAATATAAAAGTAATACAGCCATATAGAAATTGTTTGATGATTTTAACAAAAAGATAAAAATAATATTTTATACCAAGTGGTTCAAAAGTTATGATTTTTTTCTAAGACCCCATAATCACTTTTTTCCACTAGGTTGTTTTCCTTCACATTTTGTGCCATTTTATGGCATTTTTTAAAAATGCCCATAACTTAAGTATTTAATTTAACTTAATTTAAAAGATATAATATTGTTATGAGATATATTTCAATATAATTAGTTCATAATGTCTATGAATTTAAATTTTGTTACTGTTAAATAATTAAAAACAATGTTTTTTAAAAAAAATATCATTGTCCTTATTAAATAGGTTATTTTAAAGTTTACACTGTCCAACGTTTTTTAACAGAGAAGTTTGTACGTAAAAAATAAATAAATCTAAACTATTATTAATTTCTTTATGAATAAATCGAAAATATTTTTTAAAACTTGTCTTTAATTTTAATCACTATTTTATTGATTAAAATAATTTTAATCGATAAAATAATTTACCGATTAATCGAGAAATTAATCGGTAATTTCCGCAGCCCTAATATTTAATATTATCTTTTGCTTTTTAAGTGTTTTTTTATGGGGGTAGTCAGAACTTAAACAATGAACAGTGAAGAACTTACAACTATCTCAGACCTATTTATTCCAAGGAGAAAAAAAACCCTTTGATTTCAATAGAGTATTTGTAATTTTCTTTAAAAAAGATTAGTAATACAATTGTGGAGAGAACTAAAAGTATATAATTTTTGTGGTATCACCATAGATATTCAGATAGATCTACAATCACAAAGATTTGCGGTCTTGATTCAATCTCAATGAGCAAAGAAGATTCCTTTTATTGTAAAAATAAAATGTGCAAATACCTAATAGTTTACAATAATTTTTGCCTTTGAGTGAATATTGAATTTTGAACCCATACACATTTCTAAATTATTGTTTACACAATGCATTCAACTTAAAAAAGTGCTATTTTATAATTTTGGTATTTCTATCTGTACGCGTATAATTTTGTGAATTTATGAATGGTAATGGTTGTTCATGACAATGAGTGAACAAAAATGTGAAAATATAGCTAAAGAAATGGGTATAATGACCCATATTTGGCTTGGATATTGTAAAACATTAAAAATTATGTAGGCTAGAACAAGGTTGATTCTTTGAGTGTTTTCTTAGCTGTATAACTTATTTATAAAAAAATTGTTTTCTTCTCTCTTTAACTTTCAATGTACTGAGTGATGATGATTTTTTAGATGTTATTTTATGACACAACATGGTGCATTTCTATGGCCGTCTCCGCCCTCTTCAAAAGACTAATGAACAAATAAATTTTGTTGACCCTCAAAGGACACTTGTGAATATTGAAAAATACTTAACCCAGTTATGAACAGGTGTGCAGTCTGTTTGAAACTATTCTCCAGCTAGAACCGTTTCATTTCACATGTTTTCACTCCTACTTGAACATATTCTCAGAATGGGTGGACACCCCTGCATTGTGCTGCATATTACGCCCATCTACGAGCAGTTGAGGTTTTAGTGAGAAACCATTGTGACATTAAGATTCTCAACAAGGTGTGTACACATTGATTTATTTTATTTTAAATTTATGCCTCCCCCCCCCCGGAAAAGTGTTGTGAAATTTAAAACTTAAGATAGGGAAGGACTAGCAAAACTAAACTGTGTGATGAGATTTTCCAGCGTGATCCAATTTGTTTAATTCCATTCATTTGTTTGCAGCTTAGAAACAAAATTTTTAAATTATTTGACTCTCCAATGTTGCATTTTTAAAAGAATTTAAGAATTCCTTTAAATTAATATACACTTACATTTGAATAAACCGATTGAAACTGCTTAAATCCATTTGTTACTTACATGATCATTTTGCTAGAAACTTCCAACAAGAAGTACACGTTTTTCATGTTCCCCAGGATGGCAGGTCAGCTCTAATAGAGACTGCGAGGTCCAAAAATTACCAAGATGAAAAGATTCTTGGTGAAATAGCCCGTCATCTGATCAAAGCTGGGTGTGACGTTAACCTCAAGTGTACAGATCTAGGGGAGGTAATAATGGATTCCATAACAGATCAAATATTGACTGTGAAGAATACAAAAGAGAATTGTCATTTCTGTGCTCCAATTTTGTTATTGAAAAATGTGTTAAATTCATTGTTTCTCTTTCTATAAAATAAAATCATGACTTGTTTTCATTTAATCTGAATAAACTATGCCTTCCTTTATTTGATATAATGGTTTCAATAAAAATTTTAAATCAATCATCTTTAGAAACCATCAAAATTCATTAAAAATCTATTTCAATTGACAGGCCAATTTCACTGGTCTGATGTTTGCTGCATACCACAACCACCTTGATGTGGCATCAGCGTTTATTGATGGGGGCTGTGATCTCAACAGTGCTAGTTGCTATGTGAGTTTTTTGTTGTTATTTATTTATTTTTTTTCCTTTGGCTTAAGTTGATTTAAAGAACTGATTTAGCAAAACACAAAATAATTGTGGCCCCTATTATTGAAATTTCATCTTTTTTAAAGAGGCAAGCATCTATGCGCTTATTTCATTTGTTTGCAAATTAATGTCAGACTACGTATAAAGGTCTATTTAACTATCTATTATTGCTGTAAATGAAAGAAATGCGTAACCATTTGCCATCAAATGTTTATGTTAAAAAATGTGTTCATAATTGATTACAGCTCTGTTACATGCATTTTTTCACAAAAGTTTAATATTAATTTAAAAAAAAAAAATGTTATAAAATAGACAAAGTGGACGGCCCTGCATTGGGCGGCAGACTGTGATAATGCTGAGATGGTTTACCTGCTGTTAGATGCCGGTGCTGACCCCACACAGACTGGAATGGTAAGTGACTGTTCTTATTTCAAACTTTGTGTTTTGTAACAACACAGACTGGAATGGTAAGTGACTGTTTTTATATCAAACTTTGTGTTTTGTAACAACACAGACTGGAATGGGGACAGTTTTAATTTGAATTTTTGTAACAAACTTAAAATTGTATATTGCATCTGGACCAGGCAGTGGGAGGGGGTGGGGTATGTTTATGGGAATAATTCTCAAAGAAAAGTTTTTGTTAAGAAGCTGGGTTCTTAAAAGATTGATGAGGGAATTTTCTACAAAAGTAAAACTGCTTTAAGAAGTTAATGTAACAAAATTATAAATCTTTCAACGGTAATTACAGTCGAACCCACTTACCTCAAGCTCGGTTAGCTCGACCACCCTATTATGTCGACGTTTTTTATTGGAACCGCCAAATTCTCTCTTTGTCTTAGCATTTTCTCGTCGTTTAATTCGATTTTTTTAAGTCGCCGAAACCTCATAACACGAGCACAAAAAAGGGTCAAATTTGCCACTTAACATTGGTTATCTCGATCCCCATGACCAATCGCCAGCTTTTGAAAATGTTAGCTATGATTTTTTTATAACCAATGGACCAAGTTTCTGCCTCACGAGGGTCTGCTTGTGACGTCACAGCCCACTTGCGTTTTGCTCTCAGCGCTGTGTTGCTTCTGGTACTATGGCAATCGCCGGCTTTTGAAATTCTTAGTTTTTAATAGATAATCGACGTTGGTTTTTATTTTAAATTTGTAAATTTCTGCTGTCAGTTGGTGCACATATACCTTTTGTTGTTAGCAAACATGTATGTACAATTTTATAGCATGCCGATAGCTTCATCAAACAAATAACGGCAATGCTGTTGTGTTAAAAAAAACCTCCAAAAACACGTGCATGAACATTATCATTTATTAACGCTAGTGATGGGACGATACCAAAATCATAGGCTGCTTACTGCAAGCAAGGCTCCCCAGATTTTTAAATATATAATATAACAGACTACAGACAGTTTACTCTCAATCTCCCACACCATTGTTGTTGGTTAGTCCTATTAGCATCAAGTTACCGAAGGAATTGTAAGCTGAGGGGATCGTATGGAATAATAAAATGTACCATGTGCAGTGTCCAAACTTGTTGTCATTGGCAACGATTCATCCTACAACCTCATTTTGACCATTACATGTACTGTACTACTGCTTTGTTCTCATTTTTTCATTCATAAGAAGTGGCCGTGTGCAAAAGCCATTTAACTATTGGTTAGAATTAATTAAAATATGTCAAAGTTGAAGGTTCAAAAGGAGTACCTAATTTATTTGTGTACGTTTATATAGAGAAGAGTTCGCTTTGTCATGAGTCATCTATAGGTCACGATAGACCATTCTGAGTCCATTGTTAGACCCAAAGAAGATGATTAGGAAGAGAATGGTTTGGGGACAATGAGGGGATGTGTAGGTTACTTATTTGTGTAGCTTGTAAGGAAAATCAAGCAAGTGGCTTCGAAGGCACAGTATCGCTCAATCTGGGAATCACCGCAAAACGGCGTTATATTTAAACTTAAACGGTCTTTAAAAACAAACGGTTTTAACAACCTTAAGAAAGAGTGAAGAAATAGGGTCCCGATATTGCGATACGATTCTGATTAATCGTCCCATCACTAATTAACGCACAACACGTACATAAAGAAATTTCAAGCGCATGTTAATATTTTGCCGCCATATTGGTTTTCGCTTTAACTCGATCATCGGTTATGTTGATGCCATTTTTCATACCCCAACGCTGTCGACTTAAGCGGTTTCGACTGTATTTTGATTAATTTTTTCTGAAATATGGTATGAGTTATTACCTACAAAATTTTAAATATGCCTCCAAAAAAGATTTTAAGAATCTTAAATATCTAAATACAATGTTCACTTGATAGAACATAAAAAAATGAACAGAACTTTACTGAAATCTGCAGGTAATGAATTTTAAATTGAATCTCAAAATCATGTTTACTTGACCTGTGTGTACATTAATCATGTTAACTTGACCTTTGTGTACATTAATGATGTGTACTTGACCTGTGTGTACATTAATCATATTAACTTGACCTTTGTGTACATTAATGATGTGTACTTGACCTGTGTGTACATTAATGATGTGTACTTGACCTTTGTGTACATTAATGATGTGTACTTGACCTTTGTGTACATTAATGATGTTAACTTGACCTTTGTGTACATTAATGATGTGTACTTGACCTTTGTGTACATTAATGATGTGTACTTGACCTTTGTGTACATTAATATTTACTTGACCTGTGTGTACATTAATGTTTACTTGACCTGTGTGTACATTAATATTTACTTGACCTGTGTGTACATTAATATTTACTTGACCTGTGTGTACATTAATGATGTGTACTTGACCTTTGTGTACATTAATATTTACTTGACCTGACTGTACATTAATATTTACTTGACCTGTCTGTACATTAATATTTACTTGACCTGTCTGTACATTAATATTTACTTGACCTGTCTGTACATTAATATTTACTTGACCTGTCTGTACATTAATATTTACTTGACCTGTCTGTACATTAATATTTACTTGACCTGTCTGTACATTAATATTTACTTGACCTGTCTGTACATTAATATTTACTTTACCTGTCTGTACATTAATATTTACTTGACCTGTCTGTACATTAATATTTACTTGACCTGTCTGTACAT
>MUZC01004239.1:1405945-1420085 GCA_002072015.1 Radix auricularia | reverse complement strand
ATCGCACAAGAAGCGTCTTGCATGCTAACAATCAAACAAAAACAAAATTTGAATTCATTTGGTTGCAACCAATTAATATTTACTTGACCTGTCTGTACATTAATATTTACTTGACCTGTCTGTACATTAATCATGTTAACTTGACCTGTCTGTACATTAATATTAACTTGACCTGTCTGTACATTAATATTAACTTGACCTGTCTGTACATTAATATTAACTTGACCTGTCTGTACATTAATATTAACTTGACCTGTCTGTACATTAGAATGTAAAGAACTTGATGCTGTTTGAAAATTAAATTTCTATAAAAGAAAAAAGCCCATGATAGCAAAGAGTTAAACTGTTATTTCTAGCTAACTTTGATTGACACATTCAACTTTTATTTCTTTGTTGTTTAACCCAGAGAGGTGAGCTTGCATCAGACAGGGCGAAAGATGTGGAGACCAAAGAAATCCTAGACAAAGCTGTCTTGACCTTCCGTGAGGGAGACAAAGGGGAGACAGCCTCACTCTCATCATCACATTCAGTCAACGCACAAGCATCTCTTGACACGGCCCGAGCCCTGGAGGTAAGCAGTGGTTAAATGAAAGCTGCCTTCTGATTTTTCATCCTTTGAACTTACAGAAAAAAAAACGTATAAATTATTTTGTTTAGTTACATGGCAATGGTAAAAAATCATTTCCTGAAAGTGGAAGATGAAGCATTAGATCTACTGGTTATCTTACTAACTAGCTGGTTTATACTTTTTAACATGTGCACTTATTTACCAGGCCTTTTATTGTATCCTTGTAATTTCTGACTGACCATATTTGACAACAAATTATGTAGTGTGTTATTCTTGTTTCCTATGGGACATTCAAAGAGACTAGTTATAGTCATTTAATTAGAAAAATTTACATTATTTTAAATTAATGACATCATTTGCTAATTGATATTTCCAAAACTCATTCAAGCATGACCACATAACTGGACAAACTATAACAACAACCTTTAACCTTTCAGAGTTTGACCACTCACACTAAGAACCTGACTGGACAAACTATAACAACAACCTTTAACCTTTCAGAGTTTAACCACTCACACTAAGAACCTGACTGGACAAACTATAACAACAACCTTTAACCTTTCAGAGTCTGTCTACCCACGCTAAGAACAGAGACATCCTGTCGGCCCCCATGCCAACCATGCCGGCCTTAGGAATCTCCTCCAGATCTGATCCCAAACTGAGGTACACCCGCAGGAACGTCAACGAAGTGGCCGCTAAAAGCCTGAACTCTAATTTCCCCTGGAAAAGCTACTCCAAGCAGGGCTCGCCCAGTCCAGACAAAGATGGCCTCACCGGGGCAGGGGATGAGGAGAGGAGGAGGATGTTTCCCTCCCAGGACGACAGGACCAACGCATTCATGGACTCGCTGGCACAGAGGATAAACTACATGACCAACAAGATCGCATCCATGGGCCAGAACGACAGCCATCAGCAGTCCAATGGGGGCAACGCCGGCCCAAAAGGATCTGACGGGACGGATAAACCCTCCAACGGCTTTGACAGCTCTGAGGATTCTGGGCTGTCGACAAGGGAGGGAAGTCGTGTCACTTCAGAGTTGGCCACTCCTGAGGACGGAGTGAACAACTCCCTGGCCCTGAACCTCAAGCACACTTCAAGAAATGAGGACGACAAGAGCTCCAGCCCGAGGTCTCCAAAGTCCACATCTGGGGCCTCCTCGAAATTGTCCAGCCCGATGAAGAACGACGACATGCTGGATGCCGAGGCAGACGCCTGCATAATTGAGGAGAGTCACCGGGGATTTTCCATTCTCCGCGCCTTGCAGGAGAGGCACAGGCGCAGCATGTGTTTGGATGAGACAGCTGTGGCAGCACAAGGTGTTCAAGGTTCACCCACAAAGCCAGCCTCCGATGTGTAATCTGTGTTCAAGCTTAGCTAAACACTACACTCTAATAGCTGTAAACTTTCTTTTGAGCATTTAAACTGTCTAGAACAAAACCCCTGGGTTTTATCTATGAATATAAACAAGTATCTTAGTTTATTTAGATCTTCAATAGCATATTTATTCAGGTATTTTATCACATAGATTTGTCAGTGTACTAGATGAGTAGGAAAAATAGTTACACTTATTTAAACTCCTCTTATTACTATTTGACTTTTATTAGCATGTTCATAACTCTTGGCCTTCCGCTGTTTAACTTGGAAAATGGATCTGACAAAATTGGTTCAAGTTGAACCTACAAACCTAGAGTAAGTGAAAGGAATCGTTATCTCAATCATCAATTTTTGTAGGTTTAAAACGTGAAATGTGTAGAGGTGTGGGTTTTCAATCATTTTTCTGCATGTTCACTAACAAGAATGTGGGGATCCTGTCACTGATTAAATTTTTTTGTAATCATTATTTGAAGGTGTTATTTGACCAATAGTGACCGAAACAAGATTCAGAAATTTTAATTCTTGTTATTGACCCACAATATAGAAATATCCGCGTTATTAATATCCTTGAACTCTTAGGGAATGTAAAAAAAAAATTTTCGTCAAAATTTAGTGCCCTGGGCATGACGACTTCATGGATGTATCTATAGTGTTTCTGTCAGGTGTTAAATCTCTGACCTCTGTCCACATCTTCCATCAAAACATCACTGTCCTCCTGTGATCTTTGTTTCCTGTCTCTGACCTCTGTCCACATCTTCCATCAAAACATCACTGTCCTCCTGTGGTCTTTGTTTCCTGTCTCTGACCTCTGTCCACATCTTCCATCAAAACATCACTGTCCCCCTGTGGTCTTTGTTTCCTGTCTCTGACCTCTGTCCACATCTTCCATCAAAACATCAGTGTCCTCCTGTGATCTTTGTTTCCTGTCTCTCAGACACAATGTGACCATTCCCAGAGCAGCATTTGATATTTTATCCTCCATAGTGTGAATGTCAGGAGTGTCATGAATGTCTACAAATGTTCTCTCTTCATCTCTTACAGGATAGACTTTTTGAGTGAAGGTTTGGTGGCTTCGTATTCATTTAACAACTGGGTGTTAAATTTCTTTATCTATAAAGATCTAACACCAGCTCCCTTTTCTCTCATTCCTCTACACAAGTTGTTGTGTAAATATAAATGAAAATTTTTGACAGCGTGTGCCAAAAGTAGCATGTCATGTTAGTTTTACTGTTGCTTCTCTACACTTTGAATGCCAGGAACTCAGTGGTTGAAATGCTGTATTCTATTTTTAAATAAAGGAATTGTGAAGATATTCTGGTGGTCTGGCTGAGTTTTCTCCCCTTAAAGATCAACTTTTGAGATTTTGAAAAAATGTAATGACATGAAGAAACAGCAAAAAAAATTTTAAAAAATTGACTACTTCAATGAATAGCTGTCATCTGAAAGCTGGTTTATTTATCAGCAGTCTGACAGCTGATTATCAGTAGTGACTACATCAATGAAATAGTTGTTGAAGGCATTCATCATTCCTTATCTACTTGTTATGCAGCTCTGTAACCTACCACACAATTATTGTGCTTATAGTTAGAGGTGTACTCACACTGAGTGTGTGTTCAATACCTTCTTACCCCATTTCTAGATCTAGAGGTCGCTCAGCGAAATTATATCTCATTAGAGTAGATTATTTTTTAGGAATAGATCTGTTTAACATTTCATTATCTTTGCAGGTCTGATGGAAAAATTCTTGTTTCCAAAGATATATGGTATGAAATTATTAGTTGTTTCATTGACACAACTTGTTTCCAAGAAAAACACATGCTATGAAATTGTTAGTTGTTTCAGTGACAGTGACAGGGTTATTTTACAATGTTATACAACTCCTGCATTCTTACAACATTTCAATATTGTATAGGTTCTCTCCCCTCCCCTCATCTTTGTCTTGTTTCTAATACTAATCCTTTACCATCTAACAACCTTGTATTTTAGATAGTATCTTGGAGAAGCCATGAGATATATTTGGTCAAAAACCTCTATATTCTTACAGCATTGAAATTGTCAAATGTTAATATACAATTAAACCTTGTTCAAAAGATGATAAACATTATCCTCTGCTAAGTAACTATGCATGTCACGCACATATCAGATTGTAGCCATCCTGCTTCATCTGCCTCAACGTAAAATATATTTTTATTTGAACTTCAAAAGTGGGAAATCCATTATCACATAATTTTGTTTTTTGTTTTTGTTGTTTTGTTTTTTTGGTTTAAATATCAAAACATTAGTTTCTTTCCTCCATCTTTGGTTCACCAGAATCGCACAAGAAGCGTCTTGCATGCTAACAATCAAACAAAAACAAAATTTGAATTCATTTGGTTGCAACCAACACCATTTTATGGTTATATTGTAGAGGTGTTCTCCTGTCCACCAATTCTATTCTTTATGTCTATCTCATTCATTTGGTTGCAACCAACACCATGTTATAGTTATATTGTACAGCTGTTCTCCCGTCCCCAATTCTATTCTTTAAGTCTATCTCCCCTCATTATTGCCTCTGGTCTATTTCAACTTGTTTTTCTATGTGGATAAAAACTTAGTTCATTTAAATATCTCTAATTGTCTATGGATCCATCCCTAGGGCCTCACCCGTGTGGCTGAGTGATGGATTACTAACATGTTGTGCAGATAACAGATCATGAAAATACTGGCTTGTCAGTTGGTTGTCTTTGATCTGACTCATGGAATTTTAGGGACCACATTTTTTAACACATTGTTGACAACTGATTTTGTCCAATATATATTTGAGACAAAACGTAAAACATTTTTTTCATGCATTTGAAACTTGCATTAATGTATTTTACACACAAATGTCTTGGTATGTGACTTGGAGTTTATGTATAAAATGTTATTCAGTTCTTTGATTTCTAATATTAATTAAATTGAATACATTACTTTGAATCTTTTTTATAAACAGGAAATTTAATGTTAAATAGAACAAATATATATATAAAATAATAAAATCTTACATGAAAAAGGTCACCAACTTATAAAATAGTTTTTAATTTAGAAGTGCAATATTTTAGCATTCTTCCATTGCATACAATGTTAATGTCTCTGATAACATAAACATGTACCTTTTTATAACCTAATTGTTATTTAAATTGATGAAATGATTCTTCAGAAATAGTTACATAGTGATGTGTATACAAACTTATTTAAAGAAAAAGGAAATGAGTGAGGCCAACATTTTGTTTGTTGTATATAAAGGTCGCTGTCATATTCTTGGGTTAAGTGAAGTGGTCAAACAGATGACGGTAACTGGACAGAGTTATATAAAGATTGCTGTCATATTCATTGGTTAAGTGAGGTGATCAAACAGATAATTGGTGCTGGACAGAGTTATATAAAGGTTGCTGTCACTGTCATATTCATGTGTAAAGAGAAGTGATCAAACAGATGAAGGTAACTGGACAGAGTTATCTAAAGGTTGCTGTCATATTCATGTGTTAAGTGAGGTGATCAAACAGATAATTGGTGCTGGACAGGGTTTCAAGAATTCTCATCTTCATCTCTCCAAGAATTTTTATCAACTAGTTATTTGTTCAGGTTGTGAAATTGTTGAACATACAAGTCATTTGTTTTTGAGTCACAAGAAACTGAAAACGAACTTTATTTATCATATATTGTCATAAAACTGGAAAAAAAATAATCTTGAAATAATGTCACATGGCATTAATACATCATATTTGTTACTGTGTCTAGAATTTAATTTGTTCTTCTCTTCATTTCAGCAGTGACATTTTGTGTTGTTCATTATGTATATTTTATCAGTGACACAATTTTGTTGACATCAGACTATTAATTGACATGACCCCTATTAGAAGTAACTTTTATGACATTTTGGACTGACGTTTGAACTGAAATAATCAGGTGTAGCGGTGGCGGGATTGACTATCAAACCGAGGCAAAAGAGAGTCATGAGTTCTAGTTTCGGTGCTGGTAAGACCCCCGGGTCATTGTGCTGGCCACACAATCCCTTTCTCGTTAGTGGTGGCTCAATGAAACTTGTTAACGATACTTCACTTGCCCCATAGGCCGTCATGGTCTGAAAAGGGATTATTAATATTATTATTATTATTAATCATGTCACATCCAAAACTCAAGGCTATTGTTGAAATAATAAATATGCTCCTCTAGAAGGTGTTAGCCACAGGAAATGTGAGCCTTCTTTTAAATTTAACCTACACTTTGGCACATTTGAAGTTCTAAGAGCAGGGAATGGTGGGGTGGGGGGGGGCTGAGGCTGAGCACTTTTGTTTTGTTAATGTGAAATATTGTGAGTTGATGGGACAATCTTTTTACCCTAACCCAAGAAGTGCAATAGAAGTGGAGTCATTACATTCTCTCTCTGTGAAGGCAAATATATAAATTGATTTTTTTTTTGTTGAGAATCCTGCCTAAAAAAACATAAGTTACTAGTAATAAAAGACTTATAATCTGACTTGTTTGAGGATGATAGTCAAACCATTAGTTACTAGTAATAAAAGGCTTACAATCTGACTTGAGTGAGGGTGAAACTCAAAACATTTTCTTTGTTGTAAAGCACATGAAGAAAACTATTGATCTGAAATCTATGGCTGGCTTGTGAATTTGAAAGGCATTCATTATATTTTTTTTCCCCAAACCATTTTGTAATGTAAAGTTAATGTAAAGAAGACAAGTATTTTAAAAATTTTCCCAGTCCATCTAGGTTTGTGTATTATTATTATTTTTTAAAAACTTCTTTCTTTGTCTGACATTGTAACATACAGTTATTGTGCTGAAAGTAAAGCGTTGAGAAATTTGATCAATGTGATATCCATGTTTTTACCACTGAAAGTAAAAGAATTTTAAGATTTATTTACTTCCAGAACTAAAGAAGAAAATTCTTTTATAAATTGATTTCATAGGTTTCTGGTTGTGGTGTTACAATTTTTGTTTTCATTAAAAACTTAAATGGAAAAGCTTTAAAATTTAATTTTTTTAGTTCCTATGAAACACATCAAAAAATTTATTGAATGTCTATTCTATGTCACTGCTTGTTGTTTAATTTGTTTAGTAAACCTTGCTTGCGATATTTAAAGTAGAAATTACCCAGATATTCCAGATTGTGATGGTTATAACTCTTTAGTCCTAGTTATTCCAGATTGTGATGGTTATAACTCTTTAGTCCTAGTTATTACAGATTGTGATGGTGGTTAAAACTCTTTAGTCCTAGTTATTCCAGATTGTGATGGTTAAATCTCTTAAGTCCTAGTTATTACAGATTGTGATGGTGGTTAAAACTCTTTAGTCCTAGTTATTACAGATTGTGATGGTGGTTAAAACTCTTTAGTCCTAGTTATTACAGATTGTGATGGTTAAAACTCTTTAGTCCTATTTATTCCTGCATGTGATTACCTGAGCCTGAAGATTTTTTTCTGTTTACTCCACTGTGATTATCTTGGTTACCAAATATATTGATTCATGTGAACTCTTCATTTCTTTGTGCTTGTAAATTTATTGGAGAAAAATATTAGTTTATTTAAAGTTTTGTTTTAAAGTTATCATTTGATTAGAGCCATATATTATATTGTGTAATATTAAGACTATTATATTAGCACTCTGTAATGCAAGCATTTCTATAAAAGTATTCTGTCAGCTCTATGATTTTCTCGACTCATTACCCTGACCAAGAAGTGTTGAGCCAAGGCTGTTTGTTAGTACAGTCTTGGGTGAAAGCCCCATTCAAACAGCAAGGAACCAATGTATTTCATTGAACCCTGCACTTGTAATGATATAAAGCATGGTCCAATTGACATACACAGCACCACATTTACTTATTGATTCACACTCATGATGACTTCTGGTCAAAGAAGCAAAGATATCCTTCATGATTGAGATGAACACTGCCATCGCTTTCATCATTGTGCCTGATATTGTTTGTTTCATTATTATTTTTTTTTTATTACGTTATGATTCATGTCAAAAGACATAATTTTATCGCCATCACTAGCTTCTTGTAAATACTTATGTTAAGTATGTAAATGGAAAAGATGTAAACATGGTAAGGGTTAGCCTGACAGGATGTAACAAAGCAGCGTCCGTTTTTTATATTTTTACATTTTATTCTAGAAATATCAAGAACGTCTTAAACTTTATTTTCCAAAAACTGCTCTATCATGTTGCAAGAGAAATAGTTTGCCCATGGTTAGTTACACATGAGTAAAGTGTGTGTCTGTCATAGATTTTAATCTTTTCTGTTTAGAGGTTCTTATGAAATTTCATTTTTTTTTTAAAAACAACAAAAAAACAACTGCTCAGTTAAGTTATTATATTTCATGATTTACATTTTGCTCAAAAAAAAATCTCTTGTTTTCTTCTGAAGACACTTGTTCTGTTTGCTGGTCTCAAGAGGGGAATTCACAGAAAATGTGGTGGATTAAATTACAGTCAAATTTGTAGTTGTCTAAAGATATGAGCTCAAGAAGTGATGCCAATGATTAAAGCAAATAGTCTAAAGATGTGAGGTCAAGAAGTGATGCCAATGATTAAAGCAAATAGTCTAAAGATGTGAGGTCAAGAAGTGATGCCAATGATTAAAGCAAATAGTCTAAAGATATGAGCTCAAGAAGTGATGCCAATGATTAAAGCAAATAGTCTAAAGATATGAGGTCAAGAAGTGATGCCAATGATTAAAGTTAATGTGAAACATCCAATTAATTTTCTTCCTTTCGACTGAAGAAAAATATAAAACATGGATTGGTTTGTCTTCATTCTAAAAATCAAAGGTTTGCAAGTCATTTCTCTGCTACAATGGGCTCAAAGAAATGATTGAAGGAATACCAGCTTTTGAGCTAGGTCCTGGCCATGACCATTTATATAGAACAAGAAATGATTGAAGGAATACCAGCTTTTGAGCTAGGTCCTGGCCATGACCATTTATATAGATGACTTCGTGTAACAGCATCTGTATCCTGACCACCATGAACATTGTTTATGAATATAAGATTGTACTGATAGAACAAGAAATGATTGAAGGAATACCAGCTTTTGAGCTAGGTCCTGGCCATGACCATTTATTGTATTGTTTTAGTTCTATTTTTCCCCACTGCTGTACTTCTAGTTTCTTGAGATCCATCAGATTCAACCACTGTGAAAAGTAGGTCCGGTTGTTTAGTTTCCTTTGAAATCCCATCAGATTCAACCACTGTGAAAAGTAGGTCAGGTTGTTTAGTTTCCTTTGAAATCCCATCTGATTCAACCACTGTGAAAAGTAGGTCAGGTTGTTTAGTTTCCTTTGAAATCCCATCTGATTCAACCACTGTGAAAAGTAGGTCGGGTTGTTTAGTTTCCTTTGAAATTCCATCTGCTTTGCACAAATATATTATGTCAATTTCAGCTTTTGGTTTCATTGAGTGTAAGACATTGCATCCGGCCATTAATTTTTTCAAAATTTACCCAAAATTCTGATTTCTGTACCTGCCATTTCTACTTCATCTTTCACAACTTCTCATTTACCCTGGACTCATTTGTATATTTTTGAATTGCTTGTGTGCTGTATAAATCCAAACAGCTTGACTCAGGAATCTTACTTCCTTATGTTAGATCAATGACCCTTTTAGATACGTATACATATGTGTTTCTGCTACAGCTTTAGTGTGTTCTTTTTTGTTTTCACCCACCTTCATTTTAGTGTAGAAATTTTGTTTTCATTGGTTCCGGCAGCTGATGCTAATATTTATGAGAACTAGTTTGGCAAGCCTTATCTCTGTCATGGCCTATAACACAATTAGTAATCTGGTAAAAAATTAAACCTATTTCTATACCGTGGGATGCTCTTTTGATTCTATTCTACCCTACCACCTCCCCTCCTCTTACTTCCCAAATCCATTTATTAGAGAGAATGGCTTTAAAAATGTCATCCTTTTTTTCATCATTTGTTTTGGATAAAATAACATTATAGCTTTTTTTTTTTGGAACACCAGGAGCTATTGCATAAACTAATAAGAAAAAGTACAACCATATTTGGTTACAATCTGTTTCTCTTGATGATTTTTTGGGGGTAATATTTATTGAACAAATCAGCACGTTTCCAAAGTTCCGAAGAACGTTTTCAGTGGTGCCAAAAACGAAAGCATTGAGTTGTCCTCTGTGACACAGATGTCATTGTCTAAGGCACTGTAGCATCCAAAAAGAACATGTTAAGCTGCCATCATTGAAGTTATCAATTTGTACTTTCTGCCAGATGTCACATGTGAGTTATTCACCTTTGTTTGTTAGTCCCCAACTAGCTAATCACATTATGTTTGCTGCATGCATAGTGTCTTCAACCTTTTTAAAAATAAAAATAAGCTGCTGTGTACATTTTATTTTTATTTATTTATTTAGCTACATCCATTCTGCTTATTCTGTTTGTGTAGTGCTGAACGAGTTCCTGATTTGTTTTACCTCAGTTATTAAGTGTTTCAACCCTTGCAAGCTGCAGTTCTTTATTCACTCATGGTAGACTTTTGAAACTTTTATTTCTGATTGTAACAGTGAGGCAAACATTGTGAGGCTTTGAAAGGCAGTTGGTACACCTCCACGTGTTTCTAGTTGGGTTTTTGTTGACTAAAGGGAATATTGCGATAAATAAAGAGATATCAAAGAATACGAAAAAAATTAAGTTACAGTGAAAATAAAGGGAGATAATAATTAAAGGGAGACAACTCTCTTAATACTTGTAAATTTAAAAGGGGATTTTTATAATTTCAATAATATTTGTTATACACTTAAGCCTCACAAATCTATTGCTAGTCATCTAATTTCAAGCCAGTCAAATTTTTTTTATTTGTGATAAGCTGTATGCAGTTGGCATCATGAACATCCCAGACTGATAACCTTTAAACCAAACAACTTAATTTAGCTCAGTTATTTCAATGCCACAGCCACAAAGTGCACACATGTGTGTTTAGGAGGGTATCCATGGTTACTCATTAGCATAATATTGTGTCATTGATCTGTTTGTGTTTATCCCTAGTCACTATGTTCATCCCTATCCTAAAAGTTGACATGTTTTTTTTCTATTCAGCAGTGTACTCACATAAAGTCAGGGTGTTGTGTATGTACTAAATGATCCTGTTCAAATCATGACATGACATTTACAACAAATATATTTATTCAGTTATTGTATGTCATGAATTTTTTTTTTCTCCCATATATGTGATTGTACTAAGAAAATAAGTTTTAAAAACTGTGCTACAAAATTTTTTTTATTAAGAGCCCTTGTTATTGTCTCAGTAACAAACACAGATATTTATTTGTTTGAAATATGTATAATGTATGAGTATGTTGTGACCAGATTTCATTGGTGCTCACCTAGCCATGTGGTTTATGCACTTGTGGACATATGCATCCATATGTGCCTAGTGCGCAGATGTTTATTGTCATATGTGCCTAGTGGACACATGTTTATTGACATATGTGCCTAGTGCACACGTGCTTATTGTCATATGTGCCTAGTGCACATGTGCTTATTTACAAAAAACAATCACTTGTAGATAAAAACAAAAATTGATATCAATAAATTCAAACAACATACATATTGGTAGTAAATTTTAATGAATCCCATTTTTACACTCTGTACTGAGTAAAAATTATTTTGAGGTCTGAAAAATGTTAAACAAAAGAATATGAACTAAATATTTATCTTTAAAAAATGTATATAATAAATGAAATATATTTCTTTTCTGTAACTTATTTTAAAGAAAAGACTTTGCCTCCAACAAAACTGTCCCCCCCCCCCCCAATTATTAATATCTTCAAATGACATTTTCAATCTCTTTTCCCCACAGCAACATGGCTGCTAGCCATATCTCTTGTCATCATATTTAAAGTCCAGCAACCATCAATGTTATTGTAAGAATTAGCGTCAAACAGCAGCTTATCTGTTCAAACTTTTATATCTGAGCTGACTGATGAAATTCTTTAAAATCTGTCAGGATTTTAAAAAAAGATGCAATAGTTTAGCCTCTTATGTAAGATATCACCTCTCGGTTCTGTGGGGTATGTCACCTCTCAGTTCTATGGGGTATGTCACTCTCAGCTCTGTGGGCGTAGGTATAAACTTAAACAGGGTATGTCACTCTCAGCTCTGTGGGCGTATGTATACATTTAAACGGTATGTCACTCTCAGCTCTGTGGGCGTAGATATAAATAGACATTATTTGTACAAGTTTTCAAAGTAGCACTTGGTTGTATATAAGTGAAAGGGAAATGAAACTTCATAATCAATTTTAAGAATTCTTCAAATCTGCAAGGGAAATTTTGATTTCATTGCTTTTAAATTATTGTGAAAAGTAAATTCTTGAAGAAAGGGCCAAAAAAAAAAAAAAAAAGAGGCAATTTTAAAATTAAAAACTCATTTAAGATATTTCCCCTGTTTCATAGACTTTGGTTATTTTTGTTTTTTTAGTTTTTTGGCTGGATTGAGATAAAATAGCTGAATATTAAATCTGATGTATAAATTATACATAAATTATCAACATTACTGTACAACCCAGTATGGTGATAGCATTATGTGGTCAATTTTTCATATTTTAATTTAAAATCATATATTTTTTTTAAAATTTCATCTGGCTACCATGTATTTCACCTGTCATTACCCAGATACAATATTAATTTAACCCTTGGTTACCCAGTCATTACACAAAGAAATTTCCTTTGATATTTCCCAATGCATCATTTTCTTGTGTTGTAATACATCTTCCCAACTGCCCTTCCTCCTAATGCAATATACTCTCAAGCTATTCCACCAGTTACTTGTGTTGTGTAGGAAACAATAATTTGCTTCTGCATTTAGATTTTTGTGATTTTTTTTTTTGTGGAAATATTTATTGTTATATAATATTTATATACATTTACATTGTTTTTTGGGCTTTAAAAATCCAAATGTTTTATTTTAATATAATAAATGAAAAAATCCATGTAAGAAATTTTGTTTTATGTCGGAATCTCAAAAGACAAGAGAAAATAATCTTGGAGTATCAGAATGTAATATTTGAAATATTTTTTCTTGTTGCCCATTTTTAAAAGTTGAAATTATTTTCAAAATTACTGCCCCTACACATTCAACAATGCACAAGATTTATTCATTTTTTTATTGAAAATGTGAACTTTCAATGCACTAAAATTACTTTAAGTTTTGTTTTGATGAAATATATCATGAAAAAATTCCATATATCATCTATGGACTTGTAAAATCCATTTAGAACTCAAAAATGTTCGTGAGATCCTAATCTATTAATTCATAAAGTCCATCCTTCGGACACGAGTAGTTATGCCACCATGTATAGATGAGCATCTAGTCCCCATGTTATTGTGATGGCACTATTCACACGGCACAGTCACTATTCACACGGCACGCACACGCACTATTCACACGGCACACACACACACTATTCACACGGCACACACACGCACTATTCACAGGGCGCACTCATTAGTTGACATGTAACACAGTAGCTGGTTGTGGCCAAGTCAGCATTCTTCATTTGTTGGACTACCATGTAATTATGCTTAATTTTTGTGTATATCTTTCATGATAATCTTGTCAATAAACTCGCCATAGCTTGGACTCGTTCAGATTGAAATCTTTGTTGGTTGTCTCCAAAATTGTTGAAAATTGGGACCCATTGTTTGAACACAACAACAAGAAAATGGCTGCGCTTGAAATGAGACCCAAAGTAGACAAATCAAATTGATTAGGGGCAGTCCATAAATGACGTCACGCACCTAGAGGGGGGAAGGGGGGTCTCACTTTTGTGACGATGCGTGACGTGGGAGAGGGAGGGGGTTGAAGAAATGTGACGTCACATCTAAAGGGTAACTTTAAATAAAAACTTCGACTGAAATATTTGGTAGGTTAAAATTTATTTGATGACTTGAAAAAAAATCAGTGCTTTTCAAAGTGCCGGTCGATAGGCCATCAGATGCCGGTTGGCGTAAGTTATCAAGACATGAAGATTAAATATAAATATAATTCTTAAGTTTGAGAACCCACAAGAGAACATACGAAATTGTTACCATGCGTCGTTTGATGTTGACATCAAAGCGTTTGTGATGTAACTACGGCTTCGTTTGATTCACTCGCGGCAGGAGTCTGCGAACTTTTTTTTGGTTGGTTATCCCCCCCCCCCCCCC
>MUZC01004239.1:1378006-1405894 GCA_002072015.1 Radix auricularia | reverse complement strand
CAGGACAAGTGTCTAAAAAAGATCTAAATAGGATTATATGTAGATATTTTAAGTCAAAACGACACGGAATGTCCATTTGGGGTGGGTGGGGAGAGGGGAATCTATTTGATACAATTATAAACGTTTTTAGGTTGATATAATTTTTCGATTGGTTTTGATCAAACGCCTCTTGCTATTCTAAATATAATGATTACATGTGTCCACTTAAAATTAGTCAAAAGTATTCATTAACTTTATTGAATGCATCAAATTCTTGACATCGCAATTCGAGAGGACCAGTGGCGGATTTAGCTTTGTCTGCGTGGGGGGCAGGAGAATTTAAGGGGGCGCCGCAAAATTTTACTAATATCAGAGCATTTGGTAAATACTAGGGCTGTTAACGATTAATTCGAATTTAATTGTTAACTTTTGAAAAATTAACGATTAATTAATCGTTAATTTTAATTAAAGCCAAATTTTTTTTATTTATGATGTCATAAGTAACACTCATTTCACGTTCTTGTTGAAAATCTAAATAACACTGGCATGTCTCCTTTATATATCTACTTTTCATTAACTACGCAAAAAGACAAGTGTGTTGACATTAATTGGTTCAAGTGATGAGCGGATCTAATTGACAATATAACCAGCCGAGCTGAATAATCATTCACATGGAACTGAGAAAACTTAAACTGGTATGCTCAAAACGGTCTTGGCAAGGAATGACCTTATCGGATATCGGTGTTCATTAATTTTCCACCATTGTACAGGATTAATGGATTCAAGAACTTCAATCTCCATTTTGTAATGCAGTAATTCATCAAAAGAGCTGTCGTCATTTCTGTTTCAGAGTCAAACTCCATTACTGCCATTACCAAAATGTTTGTGTAATCTTCAGGAAATTATCTATCAGCCATATTTAAAAAAAAAATGTGTTGACTTTTTGACTTCAAATTATTTTTAAGTGGTAGGTCGATTAATGGTTAAAAATAATTTAATCCTTAAAATTTTTAAGGATTAGTCGAGAAATGAATCGTTAATATCCGTAGCCGTTTTCAATACTAATTATTAGCCTACTAATTTAGTAAAATTTCCAAATTAACAAGTCAAACAGAAGAAACAATATAAACAGATATGTTTTCAAAATAGTGACGTATATTTATTTCAGTAGTATATTTATTGATCTAAGAAAGAAACTTAGTTTATGCGAAATTATATAGAGCCCTGAGCCGTATTTAAATTCCTTTCTACGTGGAGCGAAACGATTTATTCTTGATTCAAGGTCAACGTTCTCACCTAGATCACGTTCATTTGAAATTAATGCCAATCCAGACAGACGTTCGTTTGTCATTGTTGAGCGGAAATAATTTTTGATGATTTTCAATCATTGATAACAGGAAGATTCAAGTAAATTTTTATAGAATATTGACAAACAAGAGAGACCTGATTCCATTTATTTTTCAATCAAGAATGATAGAAACTCTTTAAAGTTGTAGCTCACTAGATAGTGATGAACGTTGTGATGCATGCACATTTTTAAAGGTATAATATTCAAGAATGCTTCTTCTAGGTTAATGTATTTGTAAATTTTGCATAAACTTCGAAGAGGATCTGTATTTTCTTCCAACATTTGTGATGGATCAATACAATAGAAATAACTAGCTGTGCCCCTAAAGTAATTAAATCGATCATCTATTTATTTTAGTAGTGTATCCAAGATAGAGAAGTACGTTTCAGATTTAAAACTGTTAGTTGGATCATCAGCCCTTTTATCTCTACTAAGTTCGCCTGCCATATTTTGATTTTTGCAATTCGCGTTTCTTTAAAGTTTGTTTTTAACATCTAGTTTGGAACAATTTTCGTTAATAAATTATTAGACATCTACTTTCAGAATTTTTAAAAGCTTGATCGCTTCTCATTTCAACAAACTTATTTCTTCCAACATCGATCAATCGTTTTGCAATTGCAATGTCAATACTCTTGAGCTGCAAGTGGTTTGATAACATGAAAATATCAACCAACTTTTGTACATATAGCATCAGAAAAAACAAAAGAATATTTTGTTATTAAAGCAGATTGTCCCATTGCTTCTGCTCTGACACTTCCTTTATGTTATGTCGATGGCCTTGAAATTATATCTTCTAGAGTGGCTAGAATAGCAGAGAATGATCCAATAACTGCATCAACTTCATGCTTACAGCCTACGGCTTGCCCATCTTGTATCAAAAAGTCATTTCAGAGTATCTACTGTTGATTCAAATTGAGATTTTCCATTTTTTAAAAGAGTATGTAGACGTTGTAAACTAGACGTAAAGGCTACCTTTCAGCAGTGCCAAAAACAACTGAATACATCATTGTTTACAGACATTGCTTTGATAGTGACCAAATTCAAAACATGAGTACAACAATGAACATAGATGGCATTGTATGAATGTTTCAAGGCCACTCTTAGTTCAAGACATCACAGATGAGCCAACATATGCCTTTCCTCCTCAGATTGTGATATCAATGTCTCGCTTTTGTAATAAGTAGTTCCACAACATGTCCTGATTTTGAAACTGAACGTAAAATGACATCTTATCAATTTCAAATATATCAATGGTCCGTCTAATTGATAATTACAGAAAATACATGTTCATTATCAATTACTGCCGATAATTCAGATGCAAATGATTGAATTAAATCAATCTGCATATCATGATTTAAGTAAATTTCATTTTTCTTTTGAACTCTAGATGACTGTTCAAAGTGGAATCATAGTTGGCTAATAAACTTGTGAATTTAACAGATATTTCAAGTATATCTACAACTAACATCACTAAAGTCTAAAGCAAGAATTTTCTCTGTGTACTCTGAATAGCAAACCTTGTTTTGCTAAAAATCAAGAAAAACGTCACGTTTATCATTCGTTTCAATATTTCTCTATTCTTTTCCACTTAGCGACGCTCCTGACTGACCAAACCAGATATTACAGTTTTGAAATACGATATTTAGCAAGCCAATATTGTCGTATTGCAGTTTAGTGTTGATTAAATGTTTCGTGTTTAGCATTTTTTGTGCACTCTGGTTCCACCTTTTTAGTGTTCATGAGGGCGTCTCAGGGGGGCGCCATTTTTAACCCAACTGGAGCGCGGGGGGGGGGGGCGACCCGCCCCCCTGCCCTATAGCTAAATCCGCTACTGGAGAGGACAAATTTTCTCCTGAGCTCAGTTTTTAAGGCATTAATTTTATATATGACAGAAAGGATTCTTGATACAGTTAAGTCACGTGGATTGAGATAATTATCACTCGGGTCAATATAAATGAAGTAGGGTGGACTTACTTGTCTTCGTATAGTACGTACGTAAGAAATCTACATAGTTGTCAAAGGAACCGGTTGAATAGTGGGGATATGTTCCAAGCGTACACGTACGCATAACGTATTTGAATATATCTAGTGGAGTGTAGTGGATGTTATATGTCCCAAATGAGTCTCCTTTATGCCCAAGAATTCCTTTTTGACCCCAGATGGGGCTAATTACCCTTGTTCGACGACCCCTGTCTTAAGGATTGCCCATCTGTCATTTGAGTGTTTTTTGTTTTGTTTTTTTAAATACATTTTAACAATATTATTTTTTAATTTTTTTTTTCTAAACAAAGAATCTAATAGTAATGATTCATAGTCAATCTTTAATTTGTTTGTATTGAAATAAAATATAATCAAAGGATGTTACCACAGTTCGTTTTTTTCGAAGGCGGGTTAAACGTTTAAAAAAAAAAACGGACCGGTTCAAGCGGATATTAAAAATTATAAAAGTTTATGTTTATATTATTGTTAGCCCAAAGGAGCGGATACTAGCGAATTTTATATGCCCACAATGATTCAGCATTTCACCCCAAATAGATAATTTACGTCTCTTCCCCGACTCCTCGGCGAAAACACCCGATAGCGGTAGCAATGTATTTTTCATTAGTTTTTTGTTATTTAAATTTTTAATTATTTATTTAAAAAAAAAATTAAATAAAAACAAAGCCAACGAAAAAAAATCCCGTAAGCTTCGGAGTGAAAAGTTATGATAATTTTGGATATTTTACGAATGTCATAGTATTTTTCTGTCGTCAACTTGCAGGAATAATTTTTTTTCTGCGACGTACAAGATGACACCATACTTTCCAGTATAAATGTGGGGTTAGTACTCGCCTTATTCCTCTTCAAGCTCATACCTAATAATTTTTTTAAAACATGATATTTGATATCAATGTGGTATTTTTTTTTAGATCAAATGCCTTTGACGTGCATATACTTAGCAATAAAACTGTCACTGTAAAATAGAAATCAATTTGAGGAATCGTCCTGTATCTATATATTCTTGGTCTATCAACAATGAAATGATCCTTGTAATATCAATAGTCACATTCGCGAGCTTAAAGGTTAATCAAATCAAAGGGTTTTTGACATTACCGCAGCATTGTTCGTTAGCAGTTTTGCTAAGTTTTGGCCAGTGGCGTAACGAAGGGGGGGGCAAGTGGGGGGGGCAAATGCCCCGGGCGGCTTTTTATTAGTATTATTACCGGGGGCGCGTTAATCAATTTAAACACTTAAAAGATAAATAAATAATAACAGCGTTGGAAAATAGAAAAAGAAATGAAGTGTCGTGGCGTGCTGCCCCCCCCCTCCTCTCACACACACTTTCGTAGTTGTTCGTCACTGGATGCATCATAATAATATCTAATAATGTTAAAATTACATCGAACAAGAAAATCACGTCATACTTAGAATATTTTAATGTAAAATTTCAACCTTCCTAGTTTAGGTGTTAAAACTATCTATGACCGAAGTCAACATAAGAACCTCCTGTAGCTGTGAAGCAGACCTATATCCGGACCATATATTTTTTGGACAAATAACAAACTGTTTTTAACCAAACCGGATACCGGATAACTATCCGCAAACACATACTCAAAGGACTTTGAGGCATGATGGTATTGAATAACCAGTTTATTGCAAAGCACAACGACCACACGCGACCCAATGAAATGTTTAAAATTTGACCCGCCAGACCTCCAGGTTAATCATAAAATTGTAACGTTGCTGTATCTCAAAAAGGGTTTTCGAAAGCTTATTAATCACCCTGTAAACTAGTAATAATAATCGGCATCCTTCTGTCTCGCAAGACGATGGTGCATCACCGTTGTTCTGAGTTACATTTCCTCGGCTGGCTGTGCAGTCCCATCCTTGAGTGACAGTCTTTAACACAGCTTTTGCACCCGAGTTCTGTGCTTCCCAATGTTTTTGGCCGTTCTCTTAGCTCTTGTGTCTGTAGCCTCCTCCATCCGTGGCTCCTCGACCACTATGACTATGACGTCTTTCTTTACAACTGCGCCACGTAGATAGGTTTTCTGCCTTACACCAGGGGCGGATTAAGACTGCACGGGGCCCCGGGCTGCAATCAAAACGGGGGCGCTATCCAGCCAGCGTCCCTTATAATAAAATGATTGTTAACAGCTAATATGAGACTTACCTAAATATAATAATGACAAAAAAAACATCACGAAGAAATAACTGTTTGAAGTGTTTGTGATATGTTACAATTGAGTGTGAAAAGAAAAAACAGATATTCCACTGCTGGAAATCGAACCCGACTCCGCTTGCATCACTCTCTCCACACAGCCAGCGGAGATTGTCTAAAATGAGAAATTTTAAAAATATAAACTATATTTTATACAATGTCTCTCTCAGTTGTATATATTTTATTTATAATTTTTTTTTTAAAAAATATTTTCCAGGGTTCGTGCAAACATTTGTACACTTTTATTATAAAATATAAAAAGTTTGGGGGCCCCCACACTATCGGGGGCCCCTGGCTTTAGCCCGTTCAGCCCCCTTAATCCGCCATAGCCTTACACTACCAGTCGCTTGTGCATATTCTGGCTGCTTTCGTGTCCCTTTGGCAGACATCTTTAAATCGCAGACGGATGACATGTCTTACTCTTTTCTGATGCCAGTTATCCATATAGGAGGTTCATTGGGATACGACCCGGGTTCATTCTTTTAACATGTCCTAGCCATCTCATGCGTCTTTCATTGAAAACATGCTCCGGGTATTGGCACGCACCAGGGCCTCACTATTTGGCACTTTGTTCTGAAATTTAATGCCAAGGATGTGACGCAGGCACCTCAAGTGGAAGCTATTAAGTTTGCGCTCATGGGATGTATAAGTGGGTCCATGTCTCTCTTCCGTATAGCATCGTACTGATGACGCAATCTCGAAAGACACACAGTTTTGTTTTCTCCGTCAGCTTGATGTTTTGCCAAACTTATCTATTTAGCTTAGCCATTGAGGCAGGTAGCTGCCTTGCCAACTCTACTGTTTATTTCTTCCTTAATGGACAGTGTGTTTGAGACTTTGGACCCCAAATAGGGGAAGCTGTCCACAACCTCCAAGTTTTCATTTTGTCGATGTTGATGTTAGGAGGAGAACTTGTGTCTTGGGTCATGAAGTCTGTCTTTTTCAAGCTGATTTGCAGACCAAATTCTTTGCAGGCGTTTGAGAAGCTTGACAAGCGTATTTGCAAACCAGTTTCTGTGTGTGCTGTTAGTGCCGCATCATCCGTAAAGAGTAGGTCACGAATTAGGCCATCTATCGTTTTGGTGTTCAGTCTTAGGCGGGCAGTGTTGAAAAGTCCTTCATCAGCACTGGTGCGTAACCAGATTTCATCACTATTGCCGGATAGCGAAGTCAACAGTGCACTCGCATGGGATCTAGCCCAGGCTAAAGCCACAACAAAAACTTTGATTAATGACGATTGCTAAAAAGTCATTCACTGACCTGGAGAGGAGATGGGCGCCGCCAAAGTCTACCAAGCCCCGATAAATTTCAAATGTAAACATTAAAAAAAAATCATGTTAAGCCTGGTACCTATTGGAATTCAGGACGTGTTAGCGCATTTTCGTATTATGTATCAGTACTTATGTTAGATATCAGAATTATGTAGTTATCAGTAATTGTGTTTAGATTTTAGACATATTTTTATGAATTTTCTTGTGTAATGAATATACCTGACTTTTTTTTTATTTAAAAGTCATTTCTTTACATTTAAAAAAAATAATTATTTTCTCTTTAATCCAACTACAAGTCACCACAAATGATGACGTAAAACTCTCTAAACTTTTACACATATTCTAATGACGTCAACTAAAAAAAAACAACTAATTCTTTTGCACCCTTTCGCACCACTCTTCAATGCTTGAAGAATTATGCATTCGACTTCCGGCAATGGCGGCCGTTCCCTGCGCTAGTGTTACCTCTCGATTCGAAATATTTTTTGGTAGTTTTAACGGGGTTTTTAAACGGATCGAGTAACTGAGTGTTGATGCACAAATGGCAGGTCAGGGCATACAAAAAACATATATACATCATGGGTCTAGGACTTATGGATGCTGTGATCAAGGGTGATGACGGACGGACGGACGGACGGACGGACGGACAAAACGGGTGCAATAGCGATTTCGACATCTCGAAAATGCGCTAAAAACCTACGACCACGAGGTTAAGGGACACATGCGGAGAAAAAAAAACTAGTGCCAATCTCTACCCCCACCCCAAACAAGATTTTAAAAAAAAAAACCGAATCCCAACCAACCAGCGACTCAGTAAATTATATATATATCAAAACTTTCGAATATCTCCACCTTACAGGCCTTACCGAACAGGGTCGAATCCACGCCGATCATGTTATAAACTCCATGACCCCTGTGAAGCCTTATATTTACATCTCATATGAAACAGATGCGACAGCATTGAAAGCCAGATAAACACTCCAAAAAATTGCTTTTTTGTTTCCGAAATCCTCTTCCGCTTCAAAACAATTTTGCAGGCAAATAAAAACTAAGATTTTACAACAAAAAGGGTAAAATATATATTTCTGAATATACAATCCTTAATTGAAACCTAACCCCGCGATGTATAATATAATACGTGGAGGAATGAAATAGTTATACACAGGTAAAACATAGAGAATCCAACAAATAACCAACTTTCTATTGATCAAAGAAGCACATGTGGAAACAGATCGGTCTTTTCTTTACAAATTTCGGTGTACGCATGCCCAAATAATGAGCACTGAAGATGATCAGTAATAACCCCCTCTTCCCTCCCCTCCTCAATTTTGCATGGTTGTGAAATAGGGCCAAGCCTTTTCCGAAAACTGATCACTTCAAAGGTCAGCTTAACCCGGCGTTGCTTGACCAAAGTCATGTGACTTTTAACATCGCAAAACACCCATTCCACCCTCCACCTCCATAGGTGGATGCTAGTGAAAACTCAAGAGAGTATGAATGCACTGAATTCACAGTTATTTAATTCGGTGTTAGAGTCTGTGAGTATGTTTCGGGAGAAAGGGAATACTTTAAAAAGCGGGGAATGGAAGAGAAAGCGAAAATTGAATCACAGGCGTATATTATTTAATCAAAACAAAATTTGTGTTTTAAAATATATTATGTTTATCGTTTTGTTGGCACAAGCAGTAAACTCTTTCCCTCCCCTGGCTCCCCTGATCCGTCTCCGAACAAATGACACGACTGAAAGAGAGGCTGGTCTCCTGAACGATCCGTGACGTCTTTGGGTAATCTCCAACACTAAAAGTGATCGCATGCCTCCACATCTGCCGCAGACGTCGATCTAACAGACACAATAAAATTGAAGATGTTATTATTATTGAAATATCACATTATCATTCCCTCATAGGTGGGTACACATTTAAAAAAAAAACAGCAGGGGAAATATTTAAGTTTTTCTTTGAAGGAAATACATTTATGGGTTGAAGGGAGTGTGGCCTCCAAGATGATATTTTTAAAATCGCCACTGTCGTCAGCTAACCCGGATTGGGATCGAAATTTCGGTTTAAATCGCAGTGTACGAATTTTTTAGTAAATAAAAAATATATATTAAAAATGTGCTCGAATATGACCAATGAAATGAGTAACATTCTGGCAGTAGATACGTGAGCTTTTGTAAAGGCATGTCACTTGATTTTATTGAAGGTAATATTTGGTTTACTTGGGATGTGAGATTCGCCAGATGAGCTATCTGTTGCCAGTCATTGAACTAGGACGTTCGGCAGTGTTTCATAGTTATAGGTTAGTTGTGTTTTTTTTTTTTAAACCTTAGTGTGGCATGACTTAGTCATTCTTGTTGTCTTCCTAGTTTCTTGGTAGCTGAATAAGAATTAAAAAAATCATGTTAAGCCTGGTACCTATTGGAATTCAGGACGTGTTAGCGCATTTTCGTATTATGTATCAGTACTTATGTTAGATATCAGAATTATGTAGTTATCAGTAATTGTGTTTAGATTTTAGACATATTTTTATCAATTTTCTTGTGTAATGAATATACCTGACATTTTTTTAATTTAAAAGTCATTTCTTTACATTTTTTAAAAAAAATATTTTCTCTTTAATCCAACTACAAGTCACCACAAATGATGACGTAAAACTCTCTAAACTTTTACACATATTCTAATGACGTCAACTAAAAAAAAAAACTAATTCTTTTGCACCCTTTCGCACCACTCTTCAATGCTTGAACGATTATGCATTCGACTTCCGGCAATGGCGGCCGTTCCCTGCGCTAGTGTTACCTCTCGATTCGAAATATTTTTTGGTAGTTTTAACGGGGTTTTTTAACGGATCGAGTAACTGAGTGTTGATGCACAAATGGCAGGTCAGGGCATACAAAAAACATATATACATCATGGGTCTAGGACTTATGGATGCTGTGATCAAGGGTGATGACGGACGGACAAAACGGGTGCAATAGCGATTTCGACATCTCTAAAATGCGCTAAAAAGTGTGTGTTGTGTGTCTAGAAATGTTACGTGTATATTCTTAAACGTCTATTTTGTATTTGTTTTTTTAAATATTTTATTTTGAAAATGGGCGTTGCCCTGAGTGGAAGAGTGTCCAGTTACAGTTGATAGAGGTATAGGAAGTAGAGACATTTTGGAGAATACAATTGCTGCGATCTTTGCTGTCCCCCTTAACGAACAAAACAACAACAAATAAAGAAAGAAAAAAAGAAAGATAGAGAGAAAGAAAGAAAATAAGAATAAACTCGGCATACCCTCGTTGAAGGATACATGTTTTCAACTCGGGACCAACCACCTCAGTGACAATTTTTTGAGATAGCTTCGTCTTAACGTGTTTAATATTGAGTTGGTTATTTACAATAAATAAGAGCATCACGTAGCAATAAACGTCACTATGACATACCAAATAATAAAAGAGTGAATGTTGCTTTATTATTTGTTTTCGAATCCGAAACACACAACGACCATATCATTGGCAAATGTTAAATTGTTTTCATTTTTTAATAAAAGCCTTTTACTCAAAGTTTGCTGCTAATGTGTGGTCAATTAGGTCTTAATGGACGTGGTATCCCTCACACACTTGAAGTTGAACAATTTGTTTTGAAGCTTTCGCTTGTGTTTGAGAATTGTCTGGGTATGGTAATGGCCTGTTGGTCGTTAGCTTGTGTGTGTGTGTGTGTGTATGTGTGTGTGTGTGTGTGTGTGTGTGTGTGTGTGTGTGTGTGTGTGTGTGTGTGCAAAGCTAAATACTATGTATAATGTATACAGCCCCATGACTAGTGGAAACTCCCGGAGTAACATTGGTACTGTAGAGCTGAATGAATATTTTATACACTCTATTATTGCGTTGTCTGAGTTTAATAAATATCTCTTTTGTGTGACGTAATATCTCGTTTTCTCTATGAAATTTTACAACTAATATAGATCTATCATCGCATACAAATCAAAAACAATAAAAATCAATAATTGCAATTTCCATCGTTTCATTCACCGGGGTGGAGGAGCGGAATGTTAGGACTTTGCTGGTGCTGAAGACTCGAGTTTGAAAAACTCCTTCAGATGGACTCAGGAGACCAGGTCAGTGACAACAGATTTTTTTTGCCAGACTTTATGTTTATTTGTGTATTGGCGCCATGTTTACTTAATGTTACATCATATATAAAGGTAAAAAAATAAATAATCCTAGTTTCGATAAAGAAAAACATTGAGATGCGCGTGACCACAACAATATTATATTATCTAAAGTATGTCTGCATTTCATTCAGAAATGAAAAGTATGGTTCAATGATCGAGTGACGTTATTACGTCAGTCTATTTGACAAATTGACAACACTACTTCAATGATATTTGGCAATAATTTAATAGACCATTAACACTTTATATTTTTGTTAGGTTAAAATTGTAAAAGTGTCTACAAATTTTAGTCGAATGCATTTAGTTTCAATTTTTTCTTAAGTTGTGCGAAATCTTATTATTTTTCTAATGCTGTTTTTATGTTTTTTAAGATTGATATCAATCCTGTTGGTCCATATAAAAACATTTTTATAATCCATTGTTAACAAATTTTTAATTTCACCCAGTGGTCGATTTGGTTCACATTACATAAAAATCCGAACGTTTGGTGAAGATACGATATTTGCGTGTTTGGTGTGGGGGCGGCGTGGGTAGGTGGGGTACTTCCTTACATTTGATGGAAAAGACGTAAACAAGGTAAGGGTTAGCCTGACCGGACGTAACAAAAACAGCGAACGTTTCGGCAAAGAGCCTTTCTTGGATACTTTGGATTTCACCGCAGCTAAGTTTCTTCATTTTATTTTATTTTTTATTTTTATTTTCGTTTTATTGGTGTATTGTATGTTCGTTGAAAAAGGCTCTTTGCCGAAACGTTCGCTGTTTTGTTACGTCCGGTCAGGCTAACCCTTACCTTGTTTACGTCTTTTCCATTAAATTTTTTATAAGCCTGATTGCAGTCCTACCCCTCATTTTGCTTACTTCCTTACATTTGGTCTGCAGTACATGCATGAACTTTTTCAGATCTGCTCTCGCAAATCGTAAAACTTTGAACATAGCTCGACCATTCAGAAGGAAATTGATGGAACATTTTTCACTGATTGCTCTAATTCGACGAGTCCATTACTTTAGATTTGAGGTTCTTTATTTAAATTAAATAACAACACACACAAATCTTAATGTTCAATGAAGTCCAATGACGTCAGCGTTTGTTAAGGAAATATTCAAAATCATGAAAGAATCGCCAAGACGAAAAGAAACGAAATGGAGTTTTTAAAAGATAACATAAAGATAACGTTTTAAAATTTAAAGTAATAGATAGACATTCCCCTCTTATTTAAAGCAATCATGTTAAACCATAATTGGTGTATCACATTGCGCCAAATCAGAAAATGTGGGGACTGGGTCATATCTGCTGTAATAAAATTCAACGCTTGAATAATTTGTTTTTTTAAATCAGGAGTATATAAAATTTTATACATTGAGTGGATTTTGTTTCAATTTCTTTCTAAATGATTTGAACGACTTGACTTTATTCACTTATCTTTTATCATTGTTGCAACAACTTCGATGATTTAAATTTTTAATAAAAAAAAAAAAACTTTTTAGTCCGACCCCATACGTTGTAATTTTCTTAACTCCATTTCTTGTAGTTTTTTTTTTTTTTGTTGTTGTTGTTGCCATTTTTCCCATGGCTCTCAGAAACCATTGTTTAAATACTAATACTCGTCACAAAATCAGCCAAGCGATGACAATTTGGACCAAAGTGAGTATGACGAGAAGTCAGGCAATGATGGGCCTGGACAAGGGGAATCGGGAGCCAAGCCCCTTGACCGGAAGTCCAGCAATGATGGGACAGTGGAATCGCGAGCCAAGTCCCTTGACCGGAAGTCCAGCAATGACGGGCTTGGAGAATCCCGAGCCAAGCCCCCGGCGCCCACCACCAAAATCTCCGTGAACATCAACACCAACGCCTCGTCTGACGTCGATCTCGCCAGGGCGCTGCTGCAGCCCTTCAACAGGATAGCGTTCCCCAACTACACCAACGGGCAGGTCCAGCCGCTGCCCCTGTACCAGGTCCAGCCGCTGCCCCCGTCACAGCCCCCACTCCAGCCCGTGACCTTCCGGCGAGTGTCAACGACCGAGTGGACCGAGCAGGTGGCCATGGCCAGCCCTGACCCAAAGATGGCCAGCCCTGACCCAGACATGGCCAGCCCTGACCCCAACATGGCCAGCCCTGACCCCAGCATGGCCGCCCCTGACCCCAACATGGCCATAAACGAGGCCCCCGTCGTTGTGTCCCAGCCGACCACTGTATACTACTTTGTGCGACCTCCCATTCGACAGTGGAAGACTGGTCTCGGCAGCGTCTGTGAAGACACGCATATTTGTAGGTATATGTAATAGTTGGGAGCATATTTTGAAAGGTTTCTCATTCTCTGTCTTTTTTGGTAAATATTTCACCGTGTTTAAGGTGCGCAGCTGAAATTGATAATATTTAAAGTATTTGTGGTGCAGAGTTTTGAAAAAATACAATAAAAAATCTTATAATAATATCAATCCATTTATTTGGTAGACTACGTTCGTTACATGTTTTAGGTGGAAATTCACAGTGCTAAACTTTTGTTTTGTATGAAGTAATATTTTAATTTATAATAAGTATACGGGTTATTGTTAAAAAAAAATTTATTCAAATATACTTAAGGACATTGAAATTGAAATTTATCACGAGATCAGATGAGCCAGGGAGTTCAATGGAAAAACAAAAATCTAATTTTGTCAATAAAACAACAGTAACTACACAATGATAACTCTTGTCTTTATATACATCGCCGCCCCTAGGTTGTTGCAGCTTTTTCTGCTTCCGGTGCTTTGCATGCCGTGTGGCCAAGGACATGGGTGAGAGTGGGTGTGTCCCATGTTGTGTGCCAGCTTGGCTGATTGTCTTGAGGACAAAACTGAGAGCATCAGAAAATATCGAGGTATTTTTTGTCCCCGTTTCACATTTAGTAGTATTACCAATTTATTACACCTCGATATGTAATAGCAAATGTCAACTAGAAAATAGCAAATCAAAGCTTCAAAAATATTGGCCACCCATCAGATGATTCAAGACTATGGCGGATTAAGAGGGATGCTGATGGGGCTAAAATTGACGCTAAAACCAGGGGCCCCAATTGATTTAAGGGCCCCTAGATTATTATATTGTATAACAAAGGTGGCTGGCCCGGCCCCAGGTGGGATTGCAGCCAGTGGTCCCGTGCAATCTTGATCCGCCCCTGATTCAAGGCGCCAAAGTTGTGATTTTGTTTGTTTGTTTGTTTGTTTTGTTTTGTTTTGGTTTTTGAAAAGATCAAATTAAAAAGTACTTTCTGGTCAGTGGTTGTTTTGAGGGTTGGCGGGTTGGACTACCTCATCTGCTACGCTCTTCTGCAGACACGCGTATTCTGTCTATTTCTAAGACACGCGTTAAAACATTTGGCAAAAGGTCTTTTTTGTGTGTCCCAAACAATGGAATTCTCTACCATGACACATTCGCAGTATCCCCAATAGATGGTTTCACTATGTTCAATCTTTAAAATAAATCATCTATATTTTATATGTACAAGCAATGGCCACCTTTAAGAACCTAAAAAATGTATGATGCTATCTCTTTAGGGCACTGTGCTGCGAGACTGCTGTACTGCTTGTTGGTGTCCATCTTGTACCCTGTGTCAAATAGCCAGGGAGGTCAAGGCCCTGAAGAAAGAGCAGTACTTGGCTTAATTTTACCAGAGGCGTTGCGGGAAAAGAAAGATTTTCGCCCAAAAAACTTGGGGCTGGTACTCGTTCTTTCAAATTTATTCACGATTTTTATTTCTTTTAATTTAAAAAAAAAATGTATTATCAACTTTGAGAAAAATTAAATGTAAAATTATTTGAAAATTAAATGGTTTGTCGTGTTTTTTTTAATTAAAAAAAATCGTTGTTGAAAATGATGACGGTGTTAAAAATTATGTTTATAAAATAGATCTTCAAAATTGCAATAATAAACAATGCCAATTATGATGAAGCTGTAATAAAAATAACTCGCGGAAATCTTACACCGAATAATTATTTTGGCTATAAAATACGACAGTAGGAACACCTGAAATCTTTAAATTGAAACGCTGTCAATGTTACCACTATCATTCATGGATAGAATTTCGCAACTATATTTGGAGATTATAAACCAGGAAACTCGGTTATTTTTATTTTATTTTTTTAATGAAAATTTGCTTAATATACGGCTTACGGAATGTTCAGGATTAAATTTGATAGAAATCAAGGAACATGAAACAATGGGAGATAATATGAGCCCGGCTCACAGCAGAGTTACACTTTCCTGGGTCCTAGGCGAGCCAGACTTAGGGGGACTAGACCAATAGTTCCCAAAGTGGTCCTACGGATACCCAGGGGTCCCCAGGTCCGTTCAGGGGGTCCGTGGAAAATTAAAAAATAATTTGGGGATCCCTGAACAACGTCAGGGGTTCCGCACATGGGGCCGTCCATCAATGACGTAACGCGATTTTGGCCGAATTTTACCCCCGCCCCGTTGTCACACTTCGTCACAAAAAACGTACACGTCACAAAGCTGTGACCCGCCCTCTAAAAGTGGTATTTTTTATTTAAAAATGAGCATGTTTTAAGTCAATTGTTTTGATTTTAAAAATATTTATTAAGTGTAATGTTGCACTTTAACATCGTAAAACGCGTGAATCCATGTAAAATGTTATTAAATAGTATCTAAATGCTTTTTCTACTAAGTAAGTAACTATCTTAGGTACTGTCAGTCATGGATTACAATGTTGTTTTCTGCATAAATTGTGAAAGTAGAGAGACATTAATATCCAAAGCTTTAACCAATCAAAATAGTGGGTTTATTGAGAGCTCAAGCTTGATACGTAAGTAGGTCAGAAAAATATTAATTTTTTTTCGTGAATCAACGAGGGTTGCAGGTTATGGGTGATTATCGATGTGTGAAGTTGATACTTATCTAAATTGTATCCTGTCATAATTTTTTAAAAGGGCTTTACTGCAGGTTAATAATTACTAGCAGTGGTTTGTTACATCATATACGAGAGTGAGTGAGCTCAAGATAAAATGTCGACCAAATAGTGTTTTTAAATATTTGAATTATGGCTAAATGTGTGGAAACAGATATGAAAAGTGAAACGTTATTTACTGAAACAAAAGATTTACTGAATTTAAAGATTTTATTGAAGTTAAAGCTATACCCTTGACTATATATTTAAAATATATTTTAATATATTTAAATATATACCAAAATATTGGCATATTTAAAACAAAACTGTACGGTATTTATTTTCAGTATATTGCGCAATTCATCGACATCCTTTTGTCGCCTAAATATCTTTTAAACAGTTTGCACTGAGCACTAGATTATGTCATTAGCGCAGTTAATTAAATCAAGAGGAGAGCATTCAATTAGAGATTTCTTTGTCAACATTGAAAGTGAAGAAGACAATTATCGTTTCTTTATCCACACAGAAGAACGTGTTTTATCAAAAGGGTGCATATGTCAATTGATTTTTTGCTATTTTTGATTGGAATTCTTTGGAAGCAAAAATAATGATTTGGGACACAATTAACTAAAACAATTAAATATCTCTTATGACTGATTTATATGACAAAGTCATTTGAACTAAAAGGTGACTCAATAAATTTAATCAAAACTCAAATAACATAATATCGACGTTTGTTGCTTAATGTTTTCTGTTCAACAAAACAAAATGTTCTGTTTCCAAATTTTAATCGCTCAAAATTGCAAATCAGAGATGAACATTTGCTGGTTTACTGTCACCACTTAACGGCTTGAACCAAACATTTGAAGACATTCTTCACTTGGATATTCCCAACTGGGTGTTGAGCCCTATATCGCGTAGACGAACTCAGATCACGAAAACAGATGAATCCATACAAATACAAGAGCAGCTTATTGAAATATGCACACATGACTAACTTAAACCAATTTTTGAACAAGGATACCACACATTATGGTTATAAAACAGATCTCACTTTTATATCTTGCATAGTTATGGGTTATTGTAATTAATTCGTTGGCTGCGTTTCCTTCTTCCTGTTTGGTAGAATAAGGATTCAGTGGTGTTATGGACTACATCACAAAAAACTAGAAACCGAATAGAAAATAGTGTCCATGTGGATTTGCTGTAGCTACTCACAAACAATAAAAAAAACAAACAGAAAAACTAATCAGGTGCATCGAAGTCATTAATTGTTTTAGATTTGTAATTTTTGCACTATGAATTTATGTTAGTGTTTTCACTTAGGGGTCCGTGGGCAAGTTTTGACTACAAAATGTGTCCATGGGTCAAACAATTTTTGGAATCACTGGACTAGAGGCATCTTAAACAATTATTATTCTTGGAATTAATTTTAGTGGACTAATCCACATGACAATTTAAAAAAACAACAACACAAATTCATTCTTTAAAATAAAACAAAAACAACAAAAGAACGTGCTAGGCTTTAAGAAATGTAAAACTTTTTTCTTAAATTCTTATTACTCGTTCAGTAAAGCTTAAGAAATAAAGTTAAACGGTTATTAATTGTTTCTTTGGAAAATTGATCAATACATATTAGGGGGTCTACAGGATTCAATTTCTTTAAATCAAGGCCGGAGCCGCATTCGTAAAAATGGCCGGATTCGGGATTTATCAAAGCTGAAATCCGGTACACCCCTTGTACATATATAATTTTATCAAGATTGGTGGATAATAAAGTGGACTTGTTTAAAGTGTTTTCAGACATTATTGATTAAAATTACTGTAATGAATTTAAGTTTATTTTAAGAACAATTAAAAAAACTTACCTGAAATAACAATGTGAAAATTTACAAACGAAATAATTTACAATCGTTAAGAGGTAAATAATAGTCAGTTTTAAATTAAATTATAAAAAAAATAATTAACATGCAAAAATTCGGTCCAACTCACGTCCATTGGCGTCACTAGAGTTGGTGTCACCCGGGGCGTCCCGCCCCCACAGCACGGCCTAGCGACGCCTCTGCTCACGTCATTCATGTAATAAGCGAAAACTGAACACAAAAATATTTTTTTAAAAATTATGCTAACATAATTTTATATAACACTAGTGTTTTACCCGTCAAAAATGACAGAATTTTTCAAAGTAAATATATTTCAGGTTTTTTTAACTGAAAACGGTAAAGTAGTTAATCGGAAAATGTGGAGACAAAGAGAGAAAAATAAATTCTCATTTCGATATTGAACAATCGTATCCGAGCAAAGACCAAAACGACATATGTCCTAATTCGTGAGCTACTCTTTGCGGATGCTGCTGCACCAACAGCACACACACAGAAAGTGGTTTGCAACAACTCGTGTCAAACTTAACCAATACCTTCAAAGAATTTGGTCTGCAAATCAGCTTGAAAAAGACAAACATCATGGCCCATGACACTCAATCTTCTCCTACCATAAATATCGATAATGAAAACTTGGAGGTTGTGGACAGCTTCACTTACTTGGGGTCCAAGGTCTCCAATACACTGTCCATTGAAGAAGAAATAAAAAGCAGAAGTGGCAAGGTAGCTGCCACAATGGCTAAACTAAATAAGCGGTCTGGCAAAACACCAAGCTAACGGGAGAAAACCAAACTGTGCGTCTATCGAGCCTGTGTCAACAGTACACTACTATACGGGAGCGAGTCATGGACAACTTATACCCCCCTATTTGAGATGCATGCGCCGCATCCTTGGTATTAAATGGCAAGACGAAGTGCCTAATAGTGAGAACCTAATGCGTGCCAATACCCAAAGCATGTACTCAATCCTTAGGGAAAGACACCTGAGATGGCTAGGACATGTTAAAAGAATGATCCCTGGCCGCATCCCGAAAGACCTCCTATCTGGTAAACTTGCTTCGGGAAAGAGGAAAACAGGTCGCCAACACCTGCGATTTAAAGATGTCTGTCAAAGGGACATGAAAGCAGCCAAAATACATACAAGTGACTGGGAGTGTAAGGCAGAAGACGTGGCGCACAGTTGTCAAAGAGGGCGCCATGATAGCGAGGAACGAAGAATGGAAGAGGCTACAGACAGAAGAGCCCATAAACTTTTGGTCACGGGGGGGGGGGGGTTTCTAATGTTTCCATTATAACTTTCTCGGGGCTTGGCGGCGCCCATCTCCTCTCTGGGTCTGCCGAGGACTTTCTAGCGATAGTCATTCATCATTCTTATTGTGGCTTTGCTTGGGCTCGATCCCACGCCCCTCAGCTTGTGACGTGAGCGCACTGTTGACTTCGCTATCCAGCGGCTATACATTATTACTACAAAACAAGTCAAAAATAAAATGTAACTATTTAACCGTGTAAATAGCAAATAACTATTCATTAATAAGCAGTTTGTCACAGGATGAAAGAAAAGATTTAAGCATCAACAGTTAATCGTATTTACATTTAAATATAAACGTTTTGAGAATTCAAATAAACGCTTTCATTACTGTCAGCACCTTTCACAGGTCTATTATGACATTGGTCAATACATTATTACCATCACATTATCAAAAACGTGTAAACAAAACAATGCAACTATTTACAAATGTAGAGCTTTAGGTAAGAAACGGCTATGTCACATTTTTGTAGTTTTGAGATAATCAAGTTTTAATGTTCAAAATTAAACAGATTTCATGTAAATTATTTAAATATATTTGTATTGTTAATTTGGTCGGATACATATTTTTTTCATATAACCGGATTCAGAAATATATTTTTTTTTATCCACTATCAGATACTTGGAATACCTAAAAAAATTCAGGAAATGTCACATAGCTGCTTCTTATCTTGAGTTCTTCAAATGTGAATAAAAAAGAACTAATTATTTTTCATGAAATCTTTGAATGAAAGTTTATTACAGGATAAAAGAGAATATTAAAGTACCAATAGTTAATCGTATTTATATTTAACATACACGTTTTATTTATTATAAAAAACGTTTTTATTATTTTCAAGTAAGATATTCTTCCAGTTCTTTAATAAAAGCAATTAAAAAAAAAAATTAGTCTAATACGCATTAAAATATTACATGTCAACAGGCGGCTGGGTAGCGAAATCAATAGTGCGCTCGCCTCACAAGCTGAGGGGCGTGAGATCGAGGCCACGTAAAAGCCACTATAAAAAAGTTGAGCAATGACTAACGCTAAGAAGTCCTCCGCTGACCTGGAGAGGGATGTGCGCCGCCAGTGTCCCCCAAGCCCGGGAATGCTCTAATGGAAACACTAGAACCCACTACGACCTCGAAAAAAGAGGTTATGGACTATCAAAAAATAAATTAAAAAATAATATAAAAAACAGTGGTGTAGGGGAAGGGGGAAAAATCAGAAACACCAGGCCCCACCTCTTGAGGGGGGCCCCCAAATAAGTTTTTGTTTTTACATAACATATTACGCTACTGCCATGTATGTGGGGCTCCCAAAGAGGTTAAGCCCCCGGCCCCNCCCACCCCCGAGCCCCTACAAATTCCTAGATGCGCCACTGCATGTAAATGACAATCAAACAAAATTAATTGTGTTGGGGAGGATATTTTTTAATAAATTATTTTTTAAACACACAAGTATGCACTCTCCTAGAGTATAAAAAAAACAAACAAGCGCTAAACTGAAGCATAAGTTGACAAACTTCATTTGCAGTAATAAAAAATGTCATTGTAGTTCAAAACGCATCGAAACTTGACAACCAAACACAAACCAATTGTAAATCTCATGAGCCGAATAGTGGATATTTATCATTGATATTGAAAATTAAATTTATAATAACGTACATAAGTACATAATATTAACATGCACATTTAATAATAAAAAAAAAAATTATTCAATACACATAATTTGCAATGCATGTCCCGTCCGTCCGTCCCGTCCGTGACGCTGCTAATTTAGAAAGCAGTGCACTAAAAATAATGCTTTTCGAACGTCCGCATAAAATTGTTAAATTTGAAAATAAATGAATAAAAAAAAATAAATAAAAAAATAAAATAAAGGAATATCTTATTTTAAATTATTTTTTTCGATTGCAGCTGAAATATATTTATTTTGAAAACTTCCGTCATTTTTGACGGGTGATACCCTAGTTACATCAAATAAACTTTTGACTTCGTTTCGTTTAAATATTAATTACAGCTGAAACAATGACGCCGCGTCCAAATATTTTATGGCGAGAAATACGCTCTGTTAACCTCGAAACCAACATTTAAAAAAAAAGTATTTTACGTCTATATTTTTATTATTTCCTTTAAAATCGGGACTTATCTCACCTAGCGTCACGGATGGGACGGGACGTGACGGACGTTACGGACGGACGGAACATAGATTGCAAATTATGTATACTGAATTGCCCTCTACCACTAGGTACCCCACCTCATATGACACGACAAAAGAAATGATAGCCCGATATCTTTTCACCTTCGCCGTGTCATACGTCATATGTCACAGCTCCTGGCCATTACAGGCGTCTCCCTGCACTAGCAGCCGACATATTAATAGCGTTGTATTGTGTTTGCTTACGCATGTCCGTTGCTATGGCAACACTCAACAACTACTTGGGGGGGGGGAACCTCGGCCCAGATATAACATTTTCTAAAAGCGAGTATATTAAATCGATAAATAATTGGTTTCTCCGTTATAAACGTGTATGAAAGAAATTGTTAGATAACACACAAGGCTTGGGGTGGGGGGTGGCTGGTACCTTCTAAGGGAGTCTGAAAATTCATCATCTGTATTACATTAAAAATATAAAATGTATGCAGCTGGCCACAAATTGCCAGCATTCCATATTCCCTATAGCCCCCCCCCACACATACACTTTCCACTTTCCCCAGTGGTCTATCAGAGGCGTCACTAGATTTGGTGTCGCCCAGAGTGGTAGCTCATGTGGTCTCCCCCTCAAGACGAACCGTTTGCCTACTCCGAGTCAGCCAGTGCCAAATAACCGGGAAGAATCATACTTTTACACTTTGTTATCGCGTCTTGTGATGTAATCACCCGGTGCGAGGCCGCAACATCCGCCCCCCCCAGTGACGCCTCTATGTCTAATCGGCATTAAAAAAAGAGTAACAACGCAGGTGAAATAAAGTGAAAACAATGACGTCATGTGTTGGGGCTGGGGAAATAATTCCCGGGACTCCTTGTCAAGAGCAGGTAAACGACACACACAAACAGAGTTTAGCTGTGTATGTGATAGCACGAGAGAACCAATGATGTAAACGACACACACAAACAGAGTTTAACTGTGTATGTGATAGCACGAGAGAATCAATGATGTCTCAGATAGAAAAAAAATGGAGGGGGTGGGTGGAGGGCGCGGGGACTCTGCGCTACAGCATCCTTACACCGCTGCCAACCTTACAAGAATTTACCACCAGTGCCTTGGAACAACCGTACAAGACCCCAACCCCCCTTTTTTTTTCAGCCAAACCCCCCCTCCAACCACAACACACGTTAAACCGACGGATGGCCACCTAAAACAGACATGTGATTATCTATTGACGGGTGTCGCAATGTCTCCCTCGGCTCGTGGCACTGACACTGTAAACACATGAAAATTTCACCGACGTCTAATCAACCAAATCGTCAAAGTAATCTTTGAATGAAAGGATAACGTATTAATTTGTTTTTTAAATTATTATTGTCAACTTCGAAATAGTTTCTAATCCGAATATCCCCCCTCCCCCCCCTTTTTTAATTGTCCAAATCTAACATATGAGTTATACACAAATTATGATTTTTATATAAAAAAAAAAAATTTGAAAAAAAAAAAAAAAAAAAAAGGGTTAAAAATGAAATGTTTACGGTATCTCCATGTTCCGGAAGCGACTTCCTGGCATTGCGCGAACTCTCTTGTTAGTGTTGTAAGCTGGGTGCTGCCGAGAAGACGGCGTGATTGCAGACGTGACAATTTTCTCCGAATCGAACCCGTTCCTTGTTGACAGCGGATCTGGTTATTGGCAGGATATTTTATCAACTTCGGTCAGCGTCTCATGTCCACCTCACAGAACATTTAACCCGAGCGTGGACACTGGCCGCATCACAGAACAAGGTGAGTGATTGGTGCGGAGATATCGTCTTGTGGTGTTCCAGGAAAATCAAGGGCAGCGGCGTAGCGTGGGTATGTGCCGCCCGGGGCAAAACCAAAATTTGCCGCCCACCCCGCGAAAAAATATGTTAACGCTGTAAAGTAAAGATAGTTTTTAGTAGAAAGTAATATTGATTACTCACACCCTCTTTCGTGCATCAATAATTTCGGCCTTGCCAATAGCCAAAATTGAAAAAGCAATAGATTAGAAAATTTTGGCGTAATCGTTATTGAATGTAATTAATTTTTCATTAACTTAATTTTGGGGAAGCTATTTTAAGACCTTGCATTACTGTAACTAGAAAAGTTAAAGGCGTCTGTTGGTCTGATGAGCTTTTTCTTTCTGCCTCTGTCAGTTTTTCTATAGCTTTCAAACTAATCTCAAAATTGCTCTACGGTATATTTACTATTTTGTGTTCTGAAGCCTTGCATGTAAAGTAAGTAGATATTCCAAACGATTATGGGCATGAATAAGATTGCGTCACAACAATCTAGAGTACTAAAATAGATAATTCGTTTCAGTTGGATTATCATGTAAACAAATTAGATTTAATGAACTATTTGAGCAAGACTTGACGGTAAGAGTTTATGTTATTGCGTCTTTCTTAAACGCCTGTATACTTTCCAGCCACAAAGAAGAATTATTAATGTATGATGATCCCCGGCAATCCATTATTTTAAGATCGTCATTTATCAAAAATCATTTCAGATATGTAAGCAGATTCGCTTTTACTTCAATGAAATAAATTAAAGATTCTACGATATCTACTTATTTATTTTCAATCGATCATTACATGTCCCAGAACTGGACTTGTTTGGTGATTATGTGAAATATAAGAAGAGCTATTTAATACAAAAGAACAATATTATCTTATTCTTAAAAAGGATGATTTTTCGCGATCTATATCTCTTAAAATTGCTATGAGCTCAGTTTGAAATTTAAATGACACTTTTTAAAATCTTTTTTTTCATAAATGTTCTGGGAGTGCTCGGTCGTACTTAGCAAGCAAATGCATTGGTTTCGGAATATTGCCTTTATTTGCAATAGTATTGTCCATTCTGTGACCGAAAAAAACCAACATATTTTCTTTTGCTAGGCATTAATAATGTCAAAAAATTTAACAAAAATATCCTGCCACTTTGTTTTTTTTTCCTTTCACAACTTATTATTATTCTTTGTCAATTCTTTTTTTTTTTAAAATCCCATTTCTGATGCTTTACAATTTAAAAAAAACAAAACTTTGGAAATGTTGAGCACTTGTTTATGGGTGTCAACGTTTGGATATATAAGTGCAATGTTTTAATTTCATTAAATAATAATTTTTTTTCCAATATTTTTGTTGATGCTTGAAATCAAAAGACATTAAAATAAAAATAATAATATTTTGGTAAAAGTAACCATGTAAGTACGCCAACAAATTTTTCCAGTATCTTAAGTTAAAATCAAACTTCAATCAGTCATACATACCAGAACCATATTGTCATATTCGTACACTAACTCAACCCCTTTGTTTTCCACTTCCATAGCATTATTATCAGAAGACTTAAGGTTCATAAGGGAGTTCTGGCATTTGAAATGTTAACGTATATAATATAGTTACTTTACTGCTTTGATTTTTTAAAAAAATCTTTGCTTTCATTTTATTTTTAATAAACTTTATGTTAACGGTTTTCATTTTGAATCTAATTAACGAGGAATTAGCCGCCCCCCCCCTTTACACACAATGTGCCGCCCCGAGATTAGCTCATCTTTCATGTACAATAAGTTTTGATTTTACAACAGGAGCGACTGTCAAATTTTAAGAATCATTTAAGCTACCACTACTTCAGTTTTAAATGATCATACTACCTAAGTACTATACAGGACAATAGCATTGGTATCAGAAGAATTTATAACCAATAAGTTTGAGGAGTTAAGTTTTGATGTTTGAAAAGTTCACACACCTTTAATTAGATCTTTTATTTCTGTTATTAATTTCTTATTTATTCTCTTTTATTTCCATAAAAAGCTCAACTTTCTTATATTTTTTTTCTTAGACACTAATTAACGACCAGGAATTTGCCGCCCCTGGCAAAGTGTCGCCCGGGGCATTTGCCCCCTTTCCCCCCCCCCTTCGCTACGCCGCTGATCAAGGGGAAAGAACTAAGGTTTGACTGGCCAGGGAGAGCATTCTTTTTCTTTGATTGTTAGGATATTAGCTTCTCGATTACATATTAATAAACAATAAAAAATAATTTGAATGACTTGTCACTTGTCTCTTCTTTTCGGTCCTTGATTTATGTTTAGTTATTCTTTTATTTTGGACATTTGAATAATAACATCGTCATCATTGGATTTCTTGTGAATGGATTTGATTGGGGCATCACCACACCACATCTACGACGTCAATTACAAACACAGGCTCAAAGGTCAATTCCTGTATATGAAACTTTGACCAATGGGTATAAATCTAAACATTGACCAATGGGTTTATATCCAAACTTTGACCAATGGGTTTAGTTTATATCTACACTTTGACCAATTAGTATATATCGAAACTTAGACCAATGGGTAAATATCTAAACTTTGATAAATGGATAAATATATATCTAAACTTTGAACAATGTGTATATAAAGGCATATATATATATATATAAACTTTGACCAATGGGAATATATCTAAACTTTTTACAACGGGTATATATCTAAACTTTTTACAATGGGTATATATCTAAATATTGACCAAATGGGTGTCAGTAGGTATATGTTTTGTGAGAGATCTTTTCATTTTGGACTGATTTGAAAATCGTAAAAGTAAAGAAATTAACACTTTATCGTTTACGTCACATCTTTAAAAAAAATAAATTATAATTCCCTCTGAGGGTTGAAAAAGCTTGTCTTGTAGTTCCAACCTTTTAGTCTTACAGCCGTAAGAATGATCGATAGTACACCAGTCTGACATTGAAACAGCTATGTGGATTAGTTAAAGTAGTGGCCAGTGAGTAAAACTAGTGGAGTCTAAGACACTCGATCTCTCTCTCTCTCTCTCTCTCTCTCTCTCTCTCTCTCTCTCTCTATCACACACGCACGCGAATCTGAAAGCACACATTGGAACGAAAGGTTGAAACCGTAACCGTTGCAATACTTGGCCATATGTGACTTAAATTGACATTACTTTCCCTCTTGAAAAATGTAAATTTCTAAAATTTTAAAATAAAAGATGTGCTCATTTGCATAAGTCGAAGCGGGATTTGTGCAATTCTTTGCAAGAGGTGCAATAAAATCTACGTGTGTGAGACAGGTCGTTGTCTTTTAGATCGGTTTAGAGAACACCTGTACAATATAAATAAACAGGCTCTATGTCCTGTGCCTAAACACTTCAACAATGTTGACCATGACGGAATTTTAGATATTGCAGTTAATGATATTTTATATGCAAGCAATACAAATGATGGGATCCACATGGTAAATAGATTTATAAAAACGATTTGGTACGGTTGCTCCGTAAGGATTACACCGAATTCACAATTTTAACTAACTGTAGAACTTTTTTTTCCGGTTGTGGTTTCCACTGTAACTTTTGATACTTCCGCCTTTTTCTTATATCCTGTGTCATTTGTTTGTTTGTTGTTGTTTTTCCTTTCTTTTCATCTTTACGAAACTATTTTTCTTGATATTCTATGCCTTACTTATTTAAATACAAGTTTAATACTATGTAGTAAGTAATGTATGTTATTTATACTGATGAAGGCAATAACCGAAACGTTTCCTGTTGTATAAGTTAAATAATAAAGCTTACATTTCTGTCTTCATTACACGATTTGTTTGGGTAGTTCATATTTCATTACAATGCAACACAAGAATTCAGAAATAATATCTTAAATGGGTCGAGTTGGAGAACATAATACAAATAAGAAAGCACAAACAAAACAAACAAACAAACAAACAAAAAACAGTCATCAAACGCCATTGATGTCATTAGGTCACAGCCCAGCGAGTTTGATTTTGTATTCTGACAGATCGCGTGGAAACCAATGCATTTTTAAACATCTTTTCCTTCTTACTCTTGAGGCAACGATTCGCCGTGCTCGTAGTGATCTGAACGTGACGTTATGACAATAGCGGAGTTTTTCTTCAAATATTGAATCATTTTTAAAATAACGATAGTTCTACATAGCCTTTTGAAGAGAAGATCTCGGAAGGATAAAAAAAAAGACAACTGAAAATGTTTCAATGGCAAAAACTTAACCTCTGACAAAATTTAAATTAAATTTAAAAAAAAAGAAGAAAACAAGTTAGAATATCAAAAAAGAAAGTACGTAGCCAAGTAAACATTAATTGGTGTCACCACGATTCTTGTCAGACAAATCGATTACCATAAAAAAAATTATCAGTGATCACCGGGCACACAACTAGTATTATTGAATGCACACACGGAAATCAGTTTTGTCGTATCGATCCCCAGGAATCATGAGCCATGAACAATGGAAGCCCGACACATCGAGTGCCACAGCTCCGGATTGCGAGGTAACAGTTTGAGGCTAGGGCGAGGGCTGCTCCTCAGCCTTGTCAAAGTTTGATTACTGTACAGTGATGCTTGGCAGCGGTTGGTTGGTCTATGGTCTTGTTAAATGAAAGTGTTAGGGGCCGTCCATAAATGGCGTCACACACCTGGGGGTGAGGAGGGGTAACACATTTGTAAGGATGCGTGACGGGGGATGTTTAAAAGCCGTGACGTCACACGAAAAACGCACAACTTTAAATAAAAGATCAACTGAAATATTTGATTGCTTGCAATGACGTTTTACATGGTTTCACGTGCGTTACGATATTAGAGTGACGCCTTACACTAAATACATAGTTAAATGACAAAAATGTGATTTGAAATATGCTCACTTACAAATAGAAAATATGGCTTTTTTTTGGGGGG
>MUZC01004239.1:1358842-1369117 GCA_002072015.1 Radix auricularia | reverse complement strand
TGTGTGTGTGTGTGTATATGTGTATATGTGTATATGTGTATATGTGTATATGTGTATATGTGTATATGTGTATATGTGTGTATGTGTGTATGTGTCCTCATTATTTACTTCATTTATTTTTCCACACCCTTGAAATCCTGTGCATAAAGAATATCGTGTCCTATTTAAAAAAAAAATGTAAGTCCATTCGCATCGTGCATTTGTCTTGAAAATTATGGGTTAATTTTGTGTAGTGTGTCTTGATAGCCAAAAGTTGTTGGATGTTTGTGAGATGTGTCTTGTAACCAGAAGTTAGATTTCTCTGAGGTGTGTTTTTTAAAATCAAATCACAAATTTTCTGCATGTGAACGCTATAAAATTATGTGTTCTCTGAAGTTAGAGTGAAGTCCTGTATCTCTAGTAACCTGATTCAAAGCATGTTGACTTGTGTGGTGGACCAGGTTGTTTGGGCGCCTTCTGCTACAATTGCCTGGCCTGCCAGGTGTCCACTGACATGGGCGAGTCCTTTTGTTTGCCTTTCTGTGTGCCAGGTTGGCTGACGACACTGAGGACAAAGATGAGGACCGAGCAGAATATCGCGGTGAGTATGCTTCTCATGCGATACTGGCACCACTAACTAGTCACAGACACATACACATATTTATACACAGACACACATACACATATTTATACACAGACACATACACATATTTATACACAGACACACATACACATATTTATACACAGACACACATACACATATTTATACACAGACACACATACACATATTTATACACAGACACATATACATATTTATATACAGACACACATATTTATTCACAGACGCACATACACATATTTATATACAAACACACATATTTATACACAGACGCACACACACATATTTATACACAGACGCACACACACATATTTATACACAGACACACATACACCTATTTATACACAGACACATACACATATTTATACACAGACACATACATATATTTATACACAGACACACATACACACATTTATACACAGACACATACACATATTTATACACAGACACACATACACATATTTATACACAGGCACACATACACATATTTATACACAGACACACATACACATATTTATACACAGACACATACACATATTTATATACAGACGCACACACACATATTTATACACAGGCACACATAGACATATTTATATACAGACACATACACATAATTATATACAGACGCACATACACATATTTATATAATAACACACATATTTATACACAGACGCACACACACATATTTATACAAACACACACATACACCTATTTACACACACACACACACACACACACACACACACGCACACACACATGTGTATAAATATGTGTATGTGTGTCTGTGTATAAATATGTGTATGTGTGTCTGTGTATAAATATACCAATGCAAACGTTTCCCGACATACCACTGTATATATAAATATATAAATAATTGCTTTTTATCTGGATAACAGTGGCAAAAATTCGACTAATTTTTATTATTATTAAAAAAAAAAATATTTCTGTATTTTAGCATTAAACATTGTTTAAGTTATTCTGCACCACCACGTTAACAACTTGGGTAACTCCTAGATAGCAATATAGCTTGGCACAAACAGTAGCGTAGCTATGGGAGGGGGAGGGGGGACGAAATTCAAAAGTTCCCCCGGGCCCCCAGTTGAAGGGGAAGTTAGTGTCTGAAATTTAAAAAAATAATTAAATATTACGCTACCACCATGTATGCTGGGCCCCAAAAGAGGTTCAGCCTCTCGGGCCCTCAAAATCTACAAATTCCTATCTACGCCCCTGAAACAACATGCATTTCAGTAACGAATTTTTAAAAGAAAATATACAAATCATAACTAGTACAAACTCTAGCTCCCGTTTGGACACACCTCCTATGACCTCACCTCTGGACTATTTTAACATCTTGATACCACATTTTCACTCTAAAGATTGATTAAATCTCAATCAAAGTTCCGATGAATAAAAAAGCAACGCATCATAAAGCTACGTTGTTTAGTAATATTCTAATTAAGATCAACTATTTAACACACCGAACAACGTGTTCGTTTTAGAAGTGAGTATTTTGATATACATATAACATGAGAATGTATGTAATAGCTTTGCGAAATTTCCATCATAATTCCGTTGCTCAATAAGCTTTTACTTTAAGGGGAATTACCCCTCCCCCTGATAAAAAGCTATTTGAAAATATTTATTGACAAACGGTTTATGTTTTTTTTTTTTTTTTTTTTTTTTTTTTTTGTACTTGTTAAAATGGCCCCGGGGGAGGATAACTCAAGCTGCGGCTTACAGTCGATGAGAGACGAGTTATCTAAATGAAAAAAAAAGCCCGGGTGAAGAAAGGTGTGGGGGTGGGGGGAGGTGGTAAGTTTTTTTCTTTTATAGTGTTAAAAATATATAAGCAAAGAATTGTTAAAAAATAAATACTTACTTGCTGGTAATAACATTATTTTCTATTTAATAAAAACACTAAAAAAATAAAACAAGGCGAACTTACTTGAGATTAATACTAAAACTAATTAAATTGAGACGAACTGATGAACTGACAAATCGTATATTCAAAGACTAATCGATCAAATTGTAAAATGGAATTGTCGATATTTGCATTGACTGGTTTGTGTTTAAACTCATCAACAACACACAGTAGCTATACGTAAACACGGTAATTGTACATAAAACACAATAGTTGTACATAAACACAATAGTTGTACATCAACACAGTAGTTGCACATAAACACATTAGCTGTACGTAAACACAATAGTTGTACATAAACACATTAGCTGTACGTAAACACAATAGTTGTACGTAAACACAATAGTTGTACACAAACACAATAGTTGTACGTAAACACAATAGTTGTACGTAAACACAATAGTTGTATGTAAACACAGTAGTTGTACACAAACACAATATTTGTACGTAAACACAATAGTTGTAAGTAAACACAATAGTTGTACGTAAACACAATAGTTGTACACAAACACAATAGTTGTACGTAAACACAATAGTTGTACGTAAACACAGTAGTTGTACGTAAACACAATAGTTGTACGTAAACACAATAGTTGTATGTAAACACAATAGTTGTACACAAACACAATAGTTGTACGTAAACACAATAGTTGTACGTAAACACAATAGTTGTATGTAAACACAGTAGTTGTACACAAACACAATAGTTGTACGTAAACACAATAGTTGTAAGTAAACACAATAGTTGTACGTAAACACAATAGTTGTACACAAACACAATAGTTGTACGTAAACACAATAGTTGTACGTAAACACAGTAGTTGTACGTAAACACAATAGTTGTACGTAAACACAATAGTTTTACGTAAACACAATAGTTGTACATAAACACAATAGTTGTACGTAAACGCAGTAGTTGTACATCAACACAGTAGTTGTACACAAACACAGTTTCCAAACAAGATGGTTTGGTAAAGAATAATTTAATTTTTAAAAATAAAGTTTTCAAAATGTCCTCACGTGATGCCAGAATTCCACGCTGTCTTTGTTTTGATCTAATAACTGGCTAGTACTGACTCAACACGGCCTAACCCCCCCCCCCCCCCTCTGTTGTTCTTCAAATCAGAGGCGTCACTAAGGGGTTGCGGGGATGCGGTCCGCACCGGGTAGCACCATTGCAAGTGGTAAAATATTGTATGTTCCCGTTATCTAGAACCAATCATACATATTTGTTTATGTAAAAACATGATTGCATTTTCACCCACATTTTTTGTTCACTCTCAGGGAAGTGTGTTAGATGACTGCTGTGCTGTGTGTTTCTGCGCCCCGTGTGTCCTGTGTCAGCTCGCCAGAGAAATTAAAATATGCCGCAGTAATGGACAGATGAGGATATGATGAGGGAAATACTTCAGGTTTTGAAAATATTTTCTTACAGACTGCAAACAATCAAACGGATCTAATGTCACATCAGGTCAAGTCAAGATATTTAAATGAGGGAAATAACTTATTGCCCATCTTTGAAACTGTATTACCATTATGTAAACCCATAGCCATAGGCCCTCCCCACCACCCCACACAATCTATCTCCAACCCAACAAGAACGCCACTCGTGTACTCATCTGTTAAACGTCAAGGGGAATAACTTTTTGTCCATCTTTGAAACTGTAGTTACATCATGTCAACCCATGGGCCCTTCCCACCACCCCACACAATCTATCTCCAACTCAACAAGAGCGCCATTCTTGTCCTCATAGCTGTTACACGTCAGGCCGAAATGTTTTATGTTTCTAGAATGTCACGCATACCGAAGTTTTCGCGGCTTGACGAATATCATGCCATCGCGAATGTCATGTGCTTATTAATGTCATGTCATCGCTATGGCCACGCGTCCTCACAAATATGTCATCAGCGTAATGCTGGTGTTTGGGAATCAATTCTACGATCTGGTCCCGATCCCCAATATTGGGGGGGGGGGGGGGTAGAGCGACCCGCCGTGAGCTGACGTCACTAAAATTGTGATGAGCTCTGATCTCTGGCGCCCGTGTGTTTGATGTATTAGTGAATTATTAGTGATACACGCTTCAAACTAAATCAAAATGTCAATGTTTAAGTCTTTATTTGTTGTTTTGAAAAATGAATTTATGTTTGAAGTTCAGTTCTTTCACAATTTATGTCATTCTAAAGCGATGATATGATTGGTTTTTTTAAAATCGTGCCTTAAAGAATATAGAATGTACATTTAGAGCCAAGAAGCCATGTCCAGCGTATAGATATATTCTACCAATTTATGGAACTTGCGATAAACTGCATTCTGATATAATGTTGATGTAGTAACACATCTTTATACACTAAAGTAAAACATCACATCGGGAGATCTCGCTGGCCGAGTAATTTATGCAAACTAAGGCTTGAAGTATGTGCGTTTGCGTGTATGTTGTTTGTACGTTGTGTGTATGTTGTGTGTATATTGTTTGTATGTTTTTCTCTGATACATCTTGCTGGTATCACGTAGTGGAGATCGTAGCCTAGATCCAAGGTTAAAGCGACAATCTGGTTTTTATGTTGACCGTGGGCGGTCAGGGGATCAGGGGGGGGGGGGTAATTTAAGGGGTAGCTGGCCCTGACATGAGAACAGTTCAAGTGTTTATCCATCGACGGTTAAAAACCAAAGAGTTTCAATCAACAATATCCATGACATTCTCTTTAAACGCGTTTCCAGACGCTGCTTGTATTTGTAAAAGTTTATTTCACTCACCGACAGTCCTCAAACTGTTTAAGACATGTAAATACTTTGTCATACTCTTTTCCCTGGCTCACACAATGTGATGACCTTTGTATTTCCTCGGACAGCGTTCGTTTCGCTGACACAATATCTCCGCTTGCTTGTTGTAGTGTTAGGGTTCTGCTTTCTGACTCGTTCTTACCAGAAAATTGAATAAAACTTCATTGGATTCTGTGGTTGTAATTTATGTAATTTTAAAATGTATGTTTACAAATTAATGTTCCCTTGTTTTTGCCATTAATTTTGTTTACTTCTCCATTCATTTCTGGTGTTGGCCACATACATACCAGGTCTGACTCCAAAAATATTTTGTCCCCAGTAGACTGGGTAAGTATGGGGGTCACTGCACATATAGCATCTGCTTTAAAAAAAAATTCTTGAAGTGACCACATGTTCAGAGTCCCACATGTCCCCCACCCCACCCCCTCCCCCCTTTTTTNCCTATGACCCATTGTGTTTATTTCTTGGACTTCTCTTCTCGAGCTGATGGCCGGGGGTGGGGTGGGGTGGGGGGAGGGTATAATGTTGGAACCACCTGGCAGCAACATGACCTAAAGCCACACTACTGTAAGTTATCACCTATCTGACATTCAGTGATATTGTACCCATGTCGTAATATGTTGTTACATTGTATGCAATGAAAATGTCTACTAGCAACATTCCATCTGTACATGAACGGTGCCTCCACTGCAGGACCACCGGCATTTGATATAATATATGCCTCGTATTTATTGTTATGTCTTTACTAGAGCAGTGCCTATCTTTTTCCTTTCACATCTTCTTTATTTTTTTTAAAAAACATCTTGGCTGCCAGTGGAACAATTTCGACATTCACATTTTCAAGGAACCTAACATTTTGCTGTCATCTTCAAATTCACCGCACTAGAAGTTCACAGGAAATGACGCAACAAAATCTTCCCCGTCTCTCCCCCCCNCCCCCCCCCCCCCCCCGAGAAAATTTTAACAAGTTGTTCTATTATACCTAATTGATATTGAACTTTGACTCGCTTAGAGGAATCGGTACGGAGTCCGTTCTGCAGCATCGATTCCGTCTCGCAGCATAGGAAACAGCCCCAGTCTTAAGATTCCGGAATTTTTCGGCAATTCGTACATTTGAGAAACATTTGTTTTCTCCTGCTTCCACGGCCTTAATCGTAAAGTTTCGGTCAATAATTTGAATGCCATCACTGTAATATGATGAGCATCAAGACTTCTTCATTTCTGTACTTTCGTTTCGGGATTTTTCGGCGCAGAAAAGAAGTAGGAACCGCAATTCTTTTTTAGTTTTTAATCAACTTTTTAGCTTTGTTAACAAATGAGGAACTTGTTTTTTTTTTTTTTTTTTGCAAAGGGAAAAATTTGTTAACTATACAAATAATGAAAAAATATGTTTACTACTTTATTATGTTAACACATTGTAAATGCTATTTTAAAACTTATATATATATATATGTATAATAAATATGCATAAGGATGTTATGCGTGTTGATGTTAACTAAATGTTTTATATTTCACGTAAAAACAATTTTATTATGCTAAATATATCTTGCTCAATTTATGAAAAATGTATTATATTTTATTTGTCAAATGACTTATAATTGCTTGTTCTTTTGATATAAGCTTTATAGTTTTGCTAAATCCGGTTGTTCATTAAACGGTGAACCAGCTGGGGTCATACAATATGTCCATGTAAATATTTTTGACAACAATTTTTAAGAGCAATTAAAAATGTAACTGTCATTTTATGATCTTAGTTATAACAATTAAAAGAAATTTGGTTCAAATTTTGCGACCTTTTTTGTTTCACTAATATGTAGACTAGAGTGGGGTTCTTTAACGCGACGGAATTTCGATATTGGATTCTAAATAAACTTAAACCCGAGTTCAGAGGAGCTCTCTTAGCACAGTCTTATCTATTACAGGAGCTCCTATACAGAAGATAATTGCGTCGGATAGTGAGTGAGAGAGTGAGTGAGAGAGTGAGAGAAAGAGAGTTAGTGAGAGAGTGAGTGAGAAAGTGAGTGAGAGAGTGAGTGAGAGGGTGAGTGAGAGTTTCGGCGTTTGGGTGCTTGGAATATAAACATTGGGGAAGATGTGCATTTTGTGATATTAAATAATGACAATGTTGGAAAATAAGAGATTGGGATTAAGAGAGAAGGGGTGGCCTCTACGCGGCTCGACAGACGAGTAAGGTTGTGGATCAAACCACGACCTGAAACTGACAACTCGTGGCATGGAATGTCGAAGTCCGATGTTAGGTGTTAGATGCTAGTCATATATGATTACAGTCGCTGTGCGGATCTTAGGCAAAGCATTTTAGACGCAATGCCGATGATGAAAACCTAAGTACCCGCTAAGGGTCGGGTTTTTCCGAAGTGACCGTTTCGTCCCCCTCAATTAACTAGCAACGCCACTGAGTGGTGTCGGTTTAGGGCCAGGAGCGCCAGCATGAATTATCAAAAGGTACCGCGAAGAACGCATTGGACGCCAGCTCTGAGGAAACCTTCCAGTGGAGGTTAAACCCTAGGTAGGGCATTGATGATCCACCGCATTGCGGCGGTCCAAACCATAGAGTCTCGTAAGCTTTGCCGGGGTGGCACCGAAATGATAGTGAGTCGGAGTAGAGAAAATTCCACAGTGACCAAGAGAACATCAACAATCCAGGCGTACACCTGAGCCTGGCGTACACCTGAGCCTGGCGTACACCTGAGCCTGGCGTACACCTGAGCCTGTTGTATACCTGAGCCTGGCGTACACCTGAGCCTGTTGTACACCTGAGCCTGGCGTACACCTGAGCCTCGCCTACACCTGAGCCTGGCGTAAACCTGAGCCTGGCGTACACCTGAGTCTCGCCTACACCTGAGCCTGGCGTACACCTGAGCCTGGCGTACACCTGAGCCTGTTGTACACCTGAGCCTGGCCTACACCTGAGCCTGGCGTAAACCTGAGCCTGGCGTAAACCTGAGCCTGGCGTATACCTGAGCCTGGCGTACACCTGAGCCTGGCCTACACCTGAGCCTGGTGTAAATCTGAGCCTGGCGTAAACCTGAGCCTGGCGTATACCTGAGCCTGACTTACACCTGAGCCTGGCGTAACCTGAGCCTGGCGTACACCTGAGGCTGGCGTACACCTGAGCCTGGCGTACACCTGAGCCTGGCACATATCGATCTCTTCAGGAGATCGTTTGTTTTAAACAGCGGATCTCAAATGTGAAACTCCCCGCCACAAAATAAATTTTTTATTTTACTATTTTAAAAAATATTTGTTTACGAGCAAATTTTCCTGGTTTGAATGCCAACAGGGCAAAAATATGATTTTTAAAAAAAATCCCAAAGAAAAATAGTTTGGAGTTGTAGAAAACAGTCACTCCCTTTTATCACAATTTCAGTATTAGATAAACACGTACAATTGTAGATTTATCGGGACTTGAAACTCCTTGTAAATAATTTTTTTTTTAAAATTGATCTAAGAAAAAAAAAAGAAAAAAAAAAGGTGTATAAGTGAAGTACTGTAAGGTCATTAAATCATGATTGTTGTGTATAACTGAAATACTGTAAGGTCAAAAATCCTGAATGTAACAGAATGTTGTGAAAGCATGTAAACAAATGTGATGCTAGACCCGGGTTTGTTGAGAACCTCTGAGCAAGATCGTGACGGCTAAAAATAGTACGGCCCACCTGAGTCATTAATGCTGTAGCACAGATAAAGTAAGGATTCTTACACTTTTGGAACAGTTGGATTAATATCACTTCATGCAATACTTGGAACGAGCTGAGGTAAAAGGGGGGGGGGAGGTGGTGGTGGTTGTGTGAGGAGCTCTGAAAGTGTCGTATCTTACCCGTAGTTAAATCACGGAATCTAGAAACATTTGGGGACAACAACAGTTTAATAAAAATTTAAAAAAAAAAAAACCCACCTTTCTTATTATGTATGCAAGAACAAACACATACTAATAACCTATCTTCCCGTCTAGAATTCGGGCGCGGTTTGGGTTGCCTAGAGAAACTAAGAAAACAACCGTACTATCAACATTTAAAACTCTAATAAAAATAGAAGACTAGTCTGAAACCGTGGATAAGCCCGGGACGCAATAATATTCTTTATAAAAGGAGCGTCTGTTATAAGTATAAGTGATCAAAATTTGGAATCTCTATCAAAGATAAGCGTTGCGAAAATGTTGTGTGTGTTGGGGGTGGGGGCAGTTTTAAAATCTCTGACGTAAATCCTTACCTGAGGAGAGATTAACACAGCCTGGGACATGGAGCTGTGACAGGGAGCTGTGACAGGGAGCTGGGTGGGGGTGGCGGAAGAATCGATGCAGCAACTCATTGACGTGAAAGTGTGTGGCACAAATGGCGCCAGTGGTCGCTGTACATAAGATGGCGTTGGCAGCGTTGACCAACAAATGTAGGCCTGATACCTCTGGGTGGCTTCACGTAGAGAGCAACAACAGCAAAAATAGATCTAAATTAAAACAACAACAACAAAAATAGATCTAAATTAAAACAACAACAACAAAAATAGATCTAAATTAAAACAACAACAACAACAACAAAAATAGATCTAAATTAAAACAACAACAACAAAAATAGATCTAAATTAAAACAACAACAACAACAAAAATAGATCTAAATTAAAACAACAACAACAATATTAGATCTAAATTAAAACAACAAAAACAAAAATAGATATAAATTAAAACAACAACAACAAAAATAGATCTAAATTAAAACAACAGCAACAAAAATAGATCTAAATTAAAACAACAACAACAACAAAAATAGATCTAAATTAAATCAACAACAACAAAAATAGATCTAAATTAAAACAACAACAACAAAAATAGATCTAAATTAAAACAACAACAACAAAAAAAGATCTAAATTAAAACAACAACAACAAAAATAGAACTAAATTAAAACAACAACAAAAATAGAACTAAATTAGAAAAACAACAAAAATAGAACTAAATTA